>VHZZ01010475.1:6381-16950 GCA_009801015.1 Silene noctiflora | reverse complement strand
TAATCCCTTACCTTTCCCCCTCTTACCCTTTCTAATTTCCTTTCCCTTTCCCTTTCTCTAACCAAACGCCCCCTAAGTCTATTTGTTTTCCCACCAAATTCAACTTAGGGTTTTGTTTCCAAACCCCCAAATTTCCCCAATTTCTAGGGTTTTCAATTTTGCTTTATTTATTCAATTCTTCAGTTTATTCCTAATCAATGCCGGACGAAGAAGCTTTGCAGCTATGCGATGCCGGAGATTCCCCTGAGATTCCTCCAAATGCAGCGATTCATGACTCACTCGAGGTTGATAATGGCGAGGGATTAGAATTGGAGAAAAATGACGAAATCTCTGCTGTGGATGAAGCCCAGCCATTGATGGTGGTTGAGGTTGCTGATCAATTGGCCTCTTTTGATGCTGGGGATAGAGAGAAGAGTGAATATGGCGGCGAGAATGTCGAGGAATCGAAACGAGAGAGTGAGGAGGAGAAGGAAGAGGTAGCTGCTGATAAAGATGACGAAGAATCGAAACCAGAGATTGAGCTATTGGCTGGAGAAGGCGAGGGAGTTCAGGATTTGGAAAGCGAGACTAAGGTTGAGAATGTCGAAAAATCGAAAGGAGGTAGTGATGAATTGGCGACAGTGGATGAATGTCAGGTTGATAAAGTGGGAGAGGGATTGTCTGTAAGGGATGTCGAAATAGAAAATGAGGGCGAAAATGTCGAAAAAGCTGAAGCAGGGGAAGAGGAAATTAAGCCAATTACTGAAGACTCATTGTGTGTTAATGAGATGGAAATGGTGGATGAGAAGGCTACGGCAGTAAATGACGTTGAATTGGATGAAAATAAGGGTGAAGATGACGAGGAGGAAGACGGAAAAGTAGAAGGGAAAAATGATGATGAAATGGACCATTCATTGGGTGTGGCGAAAAATGATGAACTCTTAGTACAGGAGGGGACACCAATGGTTGACACTGAAATGGGAATGGAGCCAGAGACCATTAAAAGTGAAAGTGGTGGAAAGCGAAAGCGTGGGCCAAAAGCGAAGCAGGTTACTCCTATGAAAGCTCCGTCAAGGAAGATTGTAGGGGAGGATGTTTGCTTCATTTGCCTTGTTGATGGGGACCTTGTATTATGTGATCGCAGGTATTCTTCTGTTGTGATCGTATTTGCGACTGTCTTCTGTTGTTACTTAGTAGTATAAATGGGGCAGTTTTTGTTACTAGAAAGTTCAATAATTTTGAGACTATATGTTGGTTTTCCAGAGGCTGCCCCAAGGCATACCATCGGTCTTGCGTTGATCATGATGGCGAGTTTTTCAAGACCAAAGGCCGCTGGAATTGTGGTATGTTTGCATATTTTGTACAGTACTCATTTATCGTGTGAGCTATTGAGTTTGTATGTGCATGTGTTGTGGCATTATGTGAAGAAGTTTCATGAGGAGATGAACTATATTCATGTATTTCTGTAAGAGTAAAAGGCTTAATGTTTAAGAGGTTCACTATTGATTGGAATAGAGAGGGTTTTGGGGTTGGGCCATCTGCCAACATTTGTCCTTGGTTAAAGTTCCACACAAGTTGGGAGGCTTGATTGTGCCTGTAAATAATGAGTTTCCTGTGTAAAGGCTCCTGCCTTACCTATAAATCATTATTGTAGCAGGCTATAGGTGGGAATTCTTGACGCATTAACACAAGGTTATATAATCTCTTAGAAGATACGAGCATAGCATTGGGCTTGATTGGTGAAAAAATGCGCCACTTTGATGTGCATGAGGCATCACCTGGCCTGAGCATAATGCACCAAGGTGATGTGTCAAGGGTGGTTACACTTGTGCAATACTTGGGCATGCCAGCAAGCGGGCGAAGACATGACTTAGTATGCAAGAGGACCATATGCCATGAGAAAAGTAGGGGAGCATCATCACATACCAGTGAGCAGTATATGAAACCTTTTTTGTGTTGCTGCATAGTTAGTCTTGAGCTTTTCAAAGCTGTAGTTACTTGTTAGTCACTTGGTCTTATAGTGATGTTAAGATGCGTCACTAACCCTGGATTTCTAGTATAAAAGGTTAGTGTAAGCTGTTGGACTGAAAAAAAAGAACATTCTAAATTATTACTCCATATGTCAAAAACTAAACCAAAATCTAAGGTCCATGTTGCTGTGCTTCAGTGCTTCTCACCTTGCAAATTTAGCCAAAATAACCAATAAGATTGTTTTGGCTCGCTTAGTATCATATTCTGTTTTGAAAAAAATCAATTATTCGGAAAACTGAAGTCAGTTTTCTACTTTTCTAGAAACCAGAATAAGTGGCTTTTAGTTTTTGGTTGTTTGTGTAACATTTCACGCAAGTAGTGTAATTTAATCACTTATATTTGTAACCTAATTAGCCACCTTTTAGGTTAAAAAGTGTAAATAGTAAAAAGACACTCATGCCATACAAGCTGTAGATTGATTTTCACTTCTATTTCGTGATATTTTAATTAGCTAATGCTTGGTTGATGCTCATGAGAAATTTGTAGTACATCTCGTTTCTTTACTTGTTGTCGTGATGGTCTTCATATTCCTTTCTACGATTGATAGTAAATTTTATTTTGCTTCTGAATGTGCAGGTTGGCATTTCTGCCACCAGTGTGGAAAGAATTCCTATTTTATGTGTTATACTTGTCAATTCTCGTTGTGCAAAAGCTGCAGTAAAGACGCTGCTATTTTTTGTGTTAGAGGAAACAAAGGGTTTTGTGGTACATGCGTGAAAACTATAAGGGTGATCGAAAATAGTGAACAAAATGAAACGGTACATGTTTTGTTTGGATTGTTTTTCGGTTCATGTATACAGTTCGTTTTTTCCCCCTTCTGTTCCCCTTGTGATTCAGTTTGATCTTATTTTTGATCCAAAATACTTGTGTTTTCGTTCTATAGACATATTGGTTCTATTCCCTAATTTCATAATGCTTACACGTGTAAACTATAACAACAATTCGGCCTTAACCTCAAAATAGTTTGGGGTCAGTTGGAATGAATCATCATTCAAAAATCAGAGACAAGTAAAATCATTAGAAGAACAAAGAGTCGAAAAAATATTTAAAAAGCAGTTGATATTCAAGGATTAGAAAGTAACTAAATGTGGAAACTTTATTTTGAAAAAAAAAAAAAATATGAATAGTTTATGTTCCCATAATATCAACACAAATTAAATAAAATATAAAATAACATACTACATCAAAGGAAGGACTAAGGAGTATATAGAAAAGTAATTCATTATATTAAAAATGATTGTATATGAGATTAAAGTGAAAAAAGTTCGAGAAATGAGCCAAACAATATTTTGAAAAATAAGCAACAATAATCAAATGATAAAACAAAAGAAAAATCATACTCCCATCTACCCAGATCCTTTCCCTCCCTCGTGTCCTCTCTAATACTTTATTGCAGTGCGATACAATTTACCCTTCAATCTATGAGGCTCAGAGAGATCACATAGAAACCGTGTTGCAGCCTTCCAGTTCAACCGGTTTGTTTTAATTTTGTGAGCCACATCTGTATCACATTCTCCACCCTTTTGGATAATTGATCCTAAATTTTGAAAAAATTTGGACTATTGAACAACCTTTCTATCTAAGTGATAAATCCATCTTCTCTACCTCCATTTCCACTAAAACTGCACTTAAATTATTCAGTTTTACTCTTGCTCTGTTGTGTTCATAATCACACTCATTCTTAGTCAATCTTGTTGTAGGGTAATGATGCTTTCAGTGATAAAAGTAGCTGGGATCATCTGTTTAAGGGTTACTGGTTACAACAGAAAGAGAAGCTACGCATTACTTTTGACGAGCTTTCACGGGTGAAAGATCCATGTAAAGGTTCGAATAAGCAGCAAACGCGAGTTGAGGTACACACGGATAATTATGATGCAGGAGGTCATTCCAATTACTCCCTTGCAAATAAACAAGTGAGTGATTCAAAAAGAAAGAAAGTGAAGAGAAAATCGAAATCTTTAGATTATGCTACTGACAGCTCTTCAGAGAAGAATGCAAACAGTGAAAATAGAAAGTCTAAGAAGAGGTTAAAATCCCAGGCCAAGGAGCTAAATTCAGATTCAGAACAGTCTTCCTCAGATATTGGTAGTAGAAGGGGTACAAAAGCCAGGAAGTTGTTAACCTCCCGTTCGAAGGTTGCTAATTATAGACCAGCTGATGATTTCTCAGAAGACAATATCGAGTGGGCCTCAAAGGAACTATTGGAGTTTGTCATGCACATGAAAAATGGCGACCAATCTGTCTTAACTCAGTTTGATGTACAGGGGCTCCTGTTAGAATATATAAAAGGAAATAAACTTCGTGATCCACGTCGACAGAGCCAGATAATTTGTGATCCTATGCTGCAAAAACTTTTTGGCAAACCACGAGTTGGTCATTTTGAAATGTTGAAGCTACTTGAATCACATTTCTTTTTGAAGGATATTCCCCATGCTGATAGTAGTCAAGGAACTGCTGCTGACAGTGAAATGAGGCAATCAAATGCTGATAATAACACTGACTCTTTACTAGATGGTGGTAAAAGTAGAGGAAGAAAATCGCATAAAAGAGGCGAAGAAAGAGAGGCTCAGTCAAACCTTGATGACTATGCTGCAATCGATATGCATAACATTAATTTAATTTTTCTGCGTCGTAATTTGTTGGAAGCGCTTATGGAGAATTCCGAAACATTCCCTGGGAAGGCTGCTGGCTCTTTTGTTAGAATCAGAATTTCTGGCAGCGGACAAAAACATGACATTTATAGGCTGGTGCAGATAATTGGTAATAAGTTACAAGATGATGTTTAGTTTGTTTCAAGTAGAAAGTTTTTGTTCAGTTCAAATAACTCGTGGTTATATTGCACAAGGTACTAGCAAATCAGCTGAACCATACAAAGTGGGTAAAAGGACAACGGATGTCATGTTCGAGATTTTGAATCTGGGCAAGACCGAGACAATACCAATCGATACAATTTCTAGTCAAGAATTTTCAGAGGTAACGAAAACATATTAGCTTATTATAAATTAAGCCCTTTCCCTGTTCATGCTTCTGCAAAGTAGAAAGAAAATACCTCATAGCTTATGTCCGCAAGTGAACAACCAAGGATGTATTGATAATACTTTTCTTTTTACAGCAAATCTCTTGTGCGATGGTCTTTCCGTGTTTTTTGACAAAATGTGACCACTTTTTGGTAAATAGTTGCCACTTTAGTAAATTGTGACCACCTTAAAAAAATGAACATTTTTTCATTCTGAAAAGTGGTCACTATTTACCCAAAATTGGTAACAATTTACCAAAAAATGGCCACTTTTTTCCTGGTCGCACGTACGACTGTCTTAAAGTAGAATTGGTGTTCTTTTTAAACATATTCATATTGATGAAAAGAGAGGGGTGCATATCACTTAGTATTTTTGAAAAATCTGCTTGTGATGTATTGTTATCGCGTCTTTCAATCAGAAATTGTTTTCATAACTACAAAACATTGCACAAACTGATTTTCCACTTCCCAATGATTCATGCACCGGTGTCCAATACTACATCCTAATTGCTTTCATTGTCACAAAGAAACAAATGAAAGAAATGACAATGTATATTGTGAGATTTTATGAAATTCTATATGACCATTTTGTTTTTATACATAAGTATGTATTTAAGAAACTGTGCCTAAAGCATGCTTAAGCCTCACGCTCATTGATGTAGAGGCCTAGCCAAACGCCTTGTCATGATCTAAGTGCGCCTCGTAGATAAAAGGCGCATGTATCGAGACACACTATGCAATTTCTTTATTTTTCTTCTATATATTTTTTTTATGATGCCCTTATCTTACTAGATTATCCCTCACGCTCGTATATGCATGTTTGCCCTATTAAAAATCGAAAAGGGGTGTTTTTGTTAACAAATTTATTTTAGAATACAATTTTTTTTGTGCGTAAACAGCGCGCCTCATGTTTATTACCAAGGAGCACACCTTATCATCACACCTTATGCCTCTTCGCCATGGACCCTTGTCGCCTCGGTGCACCTCGAGCCTTTTAAAACTATGTGTATAACAACAATATTGCGATTACTTCCTTGATTCTTTGTAATGATACGCTGTTTTTATGGCCTAATTGAATTTTCAATGAAGGCTCAAGAATCAAGATGTTTCTCCAGTGAATGTTTTGGGGTAGCCTAGGCTAAAAGGAAGAGCAGAAACTCCATGTATAACAAGCCCGCGATCTCATGCAAGTCGTGCCCATGCCATTCATGTTTACCATCATACTGTTTGGCGCAAAGTGTGCTGTTAATGAACGAGTACTTGTTCTAGATTACTGCTTAATGTATAAATTTAAGTCGTGCTGCACAAGTGTTAGTGACTGCCCTAAGATGGCCCAGCAACTTGATTTTTCTTTCTTAGAATACAATCTAAAATCTATCTTGCTACTCATGTAGGATGAATGTCAGCGGTTGCGTCAGAGTATCAAATGTGGACTGATCAACCGGATGACTGTGGTAAGGAAATTGTTTTCTAGTTGAGATTACATCTGATTGACTGTACGATTCTGAGATGATTTGTGTTCTTTCAGGGTGGGGTTCTGGAAAAAGCCAAGGAACTACATGAAATTAGAATAGTTGATGTAAGATACTTATAACCTCTTCTTTGCGGTTATTTTTACTTTGTGTGTGTGTGTGTGCGCGCGTGCGTGCGTGTGTTGTTGTTGTTGGTGGTGGTGGTGGTGGTGGTGTGGTTGCCATGCCCTTTTAATTGTTGTGTTGGGTGGGAGGCGGGATTGATGTCTTATTTCACGTTGTACCACAGGTAGCTATGAAATCCGTGATTTCTCAAGTAGTATGGAAATTTTGCTGCACCTGGCTGGATAGAAATTGTTAGCAAATCCATGTTCTTGCTTTTCTCCTAAGCTAGTTTGGAAATTTTGCTACACCTGACTGGCTAGAAGTTATTAATTGCTTCATAGTACTCATTCCTCCTTTTCTTATTCCTCAATGTATCTCATTTGTTGCAAGTTAAATAGAGTGTGTTATGTCACGCCGTTTCTAATTAATTTTAACTTGCATTATGAATTTATATTTCTGTGTTCCCTCCATTTACCTCCTCCCTGATGATTGTTTTCAAGTACCTTGCCAGCCATGGTAACCTTAGGTCTGACCGTGAGCACTTCTTTGCCATCATGTGATCCATCTTGGCAAGGGCTGTTCTTGTGAAATATTGCCTCTTTCTTCTCGTGGGTGTCGATTGCTTAAATTTACTGCTAGCTTTGATAACTGATATTTATGTCCTATGACCATTGCAGTGGCTTGAAGCAGAGATGGAAAGGCTTAGTCATCTTCGTGATCGAGCTAGTGAGAAAGGGCATAAAAAAGAATATCCTTTTATTTTATAAGTATAGCATAATATCTAGTGCAAATTTTATGGTCGTGAATTTTTTTTTTTTTTTTTTTTTTTTTTTTTTGATGGGAAAACCAAAATGGCTGGCTATTTAAATTGTCTGTGCTTATATTGTGAAGTAGAAGTCGATTGGTGCAATTTCTTTCATTATAAGTCGCTTGGTTGAAAACACGGTTAGGCTGTGTACCTGTAACTCCCCCTTACCCCGCCAATCCGCCATTGTCAGAAATTTCTGAGGCCATGGGGGAAATGTTGTCATTGCTGCTGCTTTGCATGTCTTTTCTGGCTGTAAAGTGGGAATGGCATTAAGTTTATTAATATTTGTACCCCTTGGATACATTCTAAAACTCTGATAGTGGTGAGTTTTGGTCACTCCGCCAAACACAAGGGTATACAGTTAGAAGTGTTCAGAATTAGTTGTAGGTTTGTGGAGTTGTAGGCACTAAAGGAAAACTATTATGGGATGATGCAACGTCTGCTTCCCCTCTGATAGTCTCACTTAGTAGTTAGTAAGACTTTAGTAAGACTACTAGAGTACCGAATTTTGTATAGCTTTCCTTGTGTCACTTCAAATTTACCCACATGCAAGTTACAAATATATAGCTTTCTACACCATTCTTTTTCAAGCATATAGAAGTAAAAAAAATCGAGAGCTAAACTTCTTTAGCTTTTGTTTTGACATTTCATTTATGGAATTAAGTTACTTGACTTTTATCTACGCTCAGAGAATGTGTAGAAAAACTGCAGCTTCTGAAGACACCTGAGGAATGCCAACGAAGGTTGGATGAAATTCCAAAGGTACATGCAGATCCAAAAATGGACCCAAGTTGTGAATCTGAAGATGAATTGGACAGTCCGAAACAAGGTTTGTCATTTTTCTGCAAAACCTCTGCCATCATCGTTTTTTAGAAATTGACCCTTTTTAGTCACAATAAAAGAACCTAAGTAGGGTAAGGTTTGGCTTCTTTGCATGCAGCAAGTGATGTAAGGCCAAGAGAAACTGGATTCAGTAGAAGGGGCAAGGACCATTTTCCATCTCGCGAAGGCGGCTCCATTTTTTGTGATTCTTGGAGTGCTAATGCTAGACCTCCAAACCAGAAATCGGATCCAAACAGAAGTTCATCTGGCACGGATTGTTCAGGCAGAAGGGAAACCTTGAGTTTCATCTCACCAACTCGTGAGCACACTTGCGGTAATGGGGTTGACAAGAGGTTACCCAGATCAAACAGCCAGGAAAAGTCAAGGGTGGCTTCTGGCTCAAGCATACTACTAACTGGACATTATGGGATGCGATCTTCTATGTCTGAATCTCCTTCCATTTCCAGTTTTGCTGGGCAAACGGGTTTGAATATAAGTGAGACTGAAAAGATATGGCAGTACCGAGATCCGACGGGGAAGGTTCAAGGACCCTTTTCCATGACCCAGCTTCGTAAGTGGAATGGCACTGGGTATTTTCCTAATGATTTGAGGATATGGAGAATCTCACGAAGTGACAATGACAATGTCCTCCTGACGGACCTTTTGGCTGGAAGGCTTGACGAGGAAGTGCTTGTAGTAAAGAATGTGCCAACTTCAATAGATACATCAAAACTCGCGGGAAAGTCTCATAGTTTCGGGAATGTTGGGATATATGATTCTCCTAACCTCTCTTCTCCCACACCTGCTAGAAGCACCTTTCAATCAAATAATCAATTGCAAAGAGGGATTGAAAGGTTACCTTCTCCTACACCTTCATCTCCTACTGATCCTATTGGTGTCGGGAGGTCAAATTTTGTTTCTTCTGTGCAACCGGCAGCTGGTCAACAGTCCTTCTCAACTTCTGGGTATAGACCCGGTTTGTCTTCTAGTTCAGGTGCTGGAAATAGTATAGCGTCAAAGTCAACTCTACAGACGGAAAGTCAACCATTTACCATGCTTAATTCCATTATGAACCAATCAACTTCGGGACAAGGCTTATCAAATGTCATCCAGCCTGGGGCCGGTCAAAATCCTGCTGTCTATACTCATGGCTGGTCATCCGGTCATGTGGCAAGACTGGAAACTATGAATGCCAGCATGGCACCGAACAATCCAAATACTGCTTCTGTAAGTAATCAAGCCCCATCTTATGGTATGCTGGCCCAAAACGCAGGGAGACCTGCTTCAACCGGCATGCCACGGGGTGGTCAACAGAAACTAGCCAATCATAATATGGCATGGCCTCAGCCATCAAATGGAAGCACTAATTCTGGTTGGGTTGCCCCACCAGGAAACACAGGTAGACAGGGTGGTGATCATAGCCGAAATGGTGGGGCCGGGGGTGGTCAGTGGAATAGGCAGCCATCATTTGGGAGTAGAGCACAAAGGGTTTGCAAGTTCCATGAAAATGGACATTGCAGGAAGGGTGCTTCCTGCGACTATATGCATACTTGAATTTCCGCAGCCATGGCCCATAGATAGGTAGTTTCTTTCTTTGTACAGTCATTCATAGTTTAAGGAGGATTACATGTCAAAGTACTATTATCAGTAGATTTGCCGTTTTCCTCATATAGCTCCTCACTATTTTTCTCGTGTTTCTGGAGGCATGATCAATATTCTCACCATTGTTTAGATGCTCTAGCCATACTCAATAGATTGATGGAAGAAAACCACATTTGTTGAGTTTTATTCATGGAAGATTCACTATTTTCCTGCATTTGATTGGCAGTTTGCGGTCTAGCATCATAGAAAACAGGTCAACCATCGATTTTAACCTTTTAGCGCTTCGTAAAATATGTTGCATAATACGAGTAATACACAAAAGATAAAATAAAATAATGCACAGTAAGGAATCAAACTCGAGACCTGGAGTGATGTTAACTCAACTTTTACAAATCAGTCTACTATGTCGGGGACTCTATTATACTAATCTTACTAGCTCTCTCGGGATTATTATATAACCGTCTCATACTCCTACAATAGTCCATCTCAAAACATCTAATGAGTCAACCCCCTTGTCACTAAACAAACACTCTAAAACACATATTCGCATTTAGGATGATATTATTCGTCTTACACAAATTCTCATTGAAGACTAGGATGATATTATTCGTCTTACACAAATTCTCATTGAAGACTAGAATGGGGGTGGCCTCGACATCTACAGTCTCATCTCCGCGGTGACTGGACTCCATATGCTCATCCCCATTCTACCACCTCCACTCCCGCTACCAAGG
>VHZZ01010471.1:0-10546 GCA_009801015.1 Silene noctiflora | reverse complement strand
GGCATTCACTCATGCGATGACCCGGTTTCTTGCAAATGTAGCATGCTAACGGCTTCCCATAACATCCAACTCCGGGATGATAGGCTTGCTTGCAAAGAAAACACTTCTTAGCCTTGTCAAAGTTGTTGCTTGGTTGAGGAGCTTGGCCACTAGTCGCTTGAGCTCTTGGCACGAATTTCTTCGTATTAGCATAGCTTGATGATGAGGAAGGCACAAAGGGTCTCTTTCCATAAGCATTGGGGGGGGGGGGTGTTCTTGAGAGGTAGCAAATGGATTGGCTTCTTCCTCAATGGCCTTCAAAGAACTCTCGGCCTATATAGCATCGTCATACACCTCCACAAAGGATGTAGAGTTCCTCCTTACCATACTTTCCACATTCGGATTAAGCTTGTTTTTGTACAAGTACACTCGGTCTTCTTCATCCTTCACAAATTTTGAGGCAAAGTAAGTAAGATCGTTGAATTTATCGGTATACTCTTGGACGGAATGCTTCCCTTGCTTGAAGTCCATAAACTCCTTGAGCCTTTGTTGCTTGAGCTCTTTGGGATAGAAACGGGTCTCCACCATTTTCTTGAAGCGACTCCATTCAAGGTAAGGGCCTTGGGTAGCAGTAGGTCCAGTTAGAGTCCACCATCTATCATCCTCCTTCACAAGGAAGTGAGAGGCACGCTTCACTTTATCTTGGTCTTGAACTTCATAGAGGAAGAAGTTCTTCTCCATATCATGGAACCACTCTGAAACCAACAACGGGTCAACCTCACCTCCATAAGCCCTAGCATTATTCCTTGCGAGTTGACTAGCTATCCATGCAAAGCTTCCATGACGATTTCCTTGTTGAACAGGTGGAGCGGGATTATCAAGATTGTTGGCATTCACTCATTGTTTATTTTGTAGAATTTGAGCAAGGGCTTGCATAATGGTATTCTCCACATTGGTTGGCCTCACCATCTTATTGCACAAAACCAAACAAGTTATAACCTATCACATAATACAAACAAATAGACTGCCAACTTAGGTCCTTAATTCTACCCCACTCTCATTCATTATTTTAAGGTCAAGTAGTGTTTAAAGGTTGGGGAGCACGTGTGTGCATCGGGAGCATCAATGCTCTGATACCAACTGTGAACCCCCTCTATAACGAGACGAAATCAAATGATAACGCAGAGGAAAAGTACAAGATTTTTAAAACTTTTAAACATAAAGAGAGTTCGAGACAAACCGCGGGTTCAAGTACAAGCAAACAAAAGTAAAAGTGCGGAACTATAACTACAATAATGTTTGGGGAAAAGACATCCCTCGAATAAAATAAAGTACGGTGGGTAGTCTAGCAATCTACAACTAGGTCCAAGGTAAGATACTCGCTAGCCCTTGGTAAGACGACTAGCTAAGTACGTCTTAGCCTAAGACCTGGATCCAGACACTCGGAAGGTAAACCCCTTTCCGATTAGACATGCGGTATAACGGTCCGCACCCAAAACTCGACAATAAACAATCGAGCACTCCATTCGCTAAACTTATGAAAGTGGTGGAAGATCTAAGGTAGAAGTCAAGCATAGAGGTGGATATAAGACAACCCTTTACGGATACGACTCAAACCAAAACACACATAAGAGAACTCATATATGAACCTTATATGACAACTCATGTGAATAAAACGTAAACAATTCATACTTGCATCATTCATAAAACATATGAGTGAATAATAAAGGCAATAGAGAAATAAGGGCTCACAGCTGGTCCAGGGAACCGGCTGTCGTCCAACCGGCCCAGCCAACATCTCAAACCAAATTTTACAAAAACACATCTGAGTTCTCCCAGCTGGTCCGTGGACCGGCAGCCATTCCGTGGATCTGCAGCCGTTCCGTGGACCGGCAGCCGTTCCACCGGCTGGGTGAACACCCAAACTTCCAAAAATCCAAAATTGAAACAGAAACTTCCCAGCCGGCCTGTGGACCGACAGCCGGTCCACCGGCTGGGAATACCTGACATAACCCGTTTGGCATCCAACAATCAGAACCCTCATAGCCGGTTCAGGGCACCGGCGGCCGGTCCACCGGCTGGGACTTACCCAACACATAATTTGACAACCAACTTACAAGTGCTCCCAGCCGGCCTGTGGTACCGGCTGTCGGTCCACCGGCTGGGACACACCCAACACCAAAATTGAACAAAGTGAAACAGAATGTTTCCAGCCGGTTCATGGCACCGGCGGCCGGTCCACCGGCTGAGGACACCTGTACACGATTTTCAGCATAACTTCATACAACATGTTTTCCAACTTAATTTCTAGCATGCTTATGAGACGGAATTACGTAAGAAACGTAAATTCAGCATATAAGGCAAACCAACATCCATGGTACTCCAATTTCTCAAGTAATCCACCACCAATTCATGAATTTATATCCAACAATTAATAAACATGTGAAAGATGACACTTTTAATCAACAATAAGCATAAAAATAACTTATTATGCATAATTCTCATGAAATAGTCATCACAATTCATGAACAAAGTAAGACATATAACCAAGTCATGAAATTTAGCAACTTTAGTATTCAAACATCGAATGCAACACTAATAAACACAAAATTCGGAAGTAATGTTGAGTAACCTATCACCATTACTTTTTGCTTCCTTAATATTCAAGAGAGTCTTCAAGAATATAGCTATCTTCCTCCGGGTCTTCCAAATTCTCACCTAAACACAAAATAAGATGAGTTAATTGGAGAATTCACCCCATAGGGCACACAAAAGGGATTTAAAATTTGGTCAAGGAGGAGAAAGACGTCTCCTTTCTTACTTATAAATATGGGGGACGAGAAGAGGAGAAGAATGACGCGAAAATCTCTTGAATTGGCTAAGAAATGAAGAAGTTATGAAGGTTTTAGTGTTTAAGGAGAAGGAGAACAACAATGGTGTTTGTGTATGATGAGAAATGAAAGGAAGGAGAAGGGTTTGAGAAGGTTTTAAGTGGAAAACTAGGTGTCATATGGGTCCAATTCAAACCTTGGCCCAAAACAACTCAAAATGAGTCGGAATTAGCTTAAAATACGTCTTAAGTCTATTATACGCTCAAGACGGACCATAAAATTATATTTATACATATTGTGCTCAAAATATATGTTCTACCTGAAATTATGATTTAAACTTAATAAATTTCAATTAAATTATTAAATTACTTTTAAAATTGTTTATAAAATTTATGGGTGTTATAATTGGCGAGTTAGAGCGTACATAGTTTTGAACTAAAATCCCGTATCGATCAGTTGTTGAAATGATTATTAGTCCATAACACTGTTAGCGGAGTCCACTCACCTATCAACGGAGCTAGCCATAACTAAAATCTCTAATATAAGTCTGGATTGAATATTATTAATCTCTAATTGACTTGCAAATATTTAGCAATCTTTGCAAAATAAGTCAATACTCCTTACATACCAATATTATTAGAGTTTGATATAATGAACATACATTATAGCATTAAATGGAAGATAAATTATACGTAAATATTTACTGAGATAAATTATGGTAAACATCTTTTTAAAATTATGAAAATTAACTTTTACAATTATGTAAAATTAAAAATAATAAGTTAAAATTCTAAAAATTGTATAATACGTCACACCATGTATTGACAAAAAATATTGGTTGTACCTATTAAACAAAGAGAACCGAAATAATCTCGGTTCTCATGAAGATTGATAATTGAATCAATTTCTCTCTTCAGAGAGTCCTTTTTATTAAAAAGAAAACTTTTTAAAATACAAAATCTTTTAAAATCTGTTAATCATTTCTTTGCATGCGCTTCTTGGTATCTTAAAATTCTTCTTTAACGTTTCGTATCTTCTATATCCTTATGATTGCTGCATTTTGCCAATAATAGGCTAAAATTCTTTTGATCCTTTGAAAGCTTAACTTGTGTCAGTAGGTTTTTCTATATTTACGCTTCTTAACTCCTCCTCCTTCGCACTTTCAACTTTCTTCCTTCTTTTCTTCTTTACATTCTCTCTATCTCTCTTCCAACTTTAGTATGTCTAATAACCCATTTCTTTTATGTTGAAGATGAAAATCCTGTTCTTGAAAGATTTTTTATCATATAAATTTTTGTACTGAAGCTATGGGAAATCCAGGGTTACTTAATGAATGGAGATTCCCTCGAAGTGGCAGCGTTGTTTCACCACACCCTGATAACCTGGATGATTCTATCTCCTTATGGGAAAACTGTTTACTGGGATATTTTGTAGATTATCGTCTACTTTGTACGTATACCGTGAATAGGTTATAGAGTAAAATTAGGCTACGAGAGGCCATCTGCATGTTAGGAGAATAAGAGATATCATGCAATCCATTTTCAGAACATGCATGATCTTTATGATGTTCTGGAACGAAGTATTCTTGTCGTTGATGGAGCATTAATGGCGCTGAAAAAATGGTAACTTGGTTTGGTGTCGAGGACTGTTGCGTTTCTTATAGATAGGGTATGGGTTGGGGTTTATGGGTTGCGTTTTAATATCTCAATATGAATATGGCGAATATTATTGCAAGACTTTTTGGGGGAGGAGGCTATTGTCGAAGAGTTTTTCAATGTTCCTGGCCATGCTTATCTGCGGTTAAGAGTTATTATTCGATTAGGTGATCCATTGAATCCTAGTTTCTTCCTTGCATGCAACAACAACAAGCTTATTTGGATCCATTTCAAGTATGAAGAGGTCTATAAGTACTGTACTCGGTGTGGTATAATCGGTCACAAGGTTTCTCACTATGTGGAGAGAATTTTGGATATTATCTCTACTATCAACTCATCTTTGGAGCTTGCTATTGATTGTGAGTTTGTTGTTTTTCAGACAAGATACCAATATACGATGTTTAATCTAAATTTAAGTGCACTTCCATCAACTACCAAATACGTGACCTCTAAGGTACGTTTAGGAGTTCATCGTGGGGCTTATGTTCTAGCTGATTACTTGGAGGAATATGTCATTGATTTTGATCTTGGTCTAGTTGATGGTGGACGTATGTATCCGGGTATGGAGTTTGCAGTTACAACTTTACCTTTTGTAAGCCGGTTATATATGAGAATATGGTAACATATGAAGCACACACGCAGAGTGGTGGTGATAATATGGATGCTCAGAATGTTGGTAATAATATGGATGCTCATAATGAGAATGGTAATATAGAAGCTCAGAATGGTGTACCTAATCTCCAAGTGGGTCCTGAGGTGGATATGGTTAATGTCGATCTGGTGGATGAGTTGCATGCATGTCTATTGGACCATGCAAATGATATTGAGCATGTTCTTCAGGATCCACAAATGGAAAATATTAATGTGTTGCATGCAAATGGAATGCTAGACCAGCGGGATTTAGCTCAAATAAAGCCTACTACTGGTGTGATGAATGGTGATTTGGTTGGTGTGGAAGGTATCCTTAATGCTACTTTTATTCTTGTTCTTAATCATATTCATGATACGAATAATGGTGCACCTCATGAGGTTGTTATCCTAGTCGTACACATGAAACAATGTTGACCTTATCATTTTTGATATCTTCCCCTCATTTCCACCTACCACCTTATCTAAAACTCTCCAAAAATCCCCAAATAATTCCCTCCCCTTATCCTATTTGATTTCCCACCTTGCATTGAAGATTTGATCCTCAAATCGTGTCCTTGTTCATTTATTACCATTTGTAAGTGTAATTTCCTTCTTTTTTTCCCCTTATCTTAGTTAGTAAACCCTAATTATTATTGGGTTGTCTTATGGATTTAGTTAGGGTTTGGTCTAATTAATAAGGGGTTAATTAGTGGGTTAATTAGTATTGTTGTTGTTATAGTATGTGAATGTGATAGTTAGCTATAATTTGTGTAGGAGGAGATTTCATAGAGGAGCCCTTCTAGCCTTGTGGATTTAATTGTGAAGACTAGCAAAAAGGTAGGGTTTCCCTACTTAGCTTTCTTAGTATGAATGTTAGTTTATACTTAAGTTGTCATGAATTGCATAATCCATGTGGTAATTATATGATAACATGAGAAGTGGATAATTAGGGTGTCTTATCATACTAATTGGGGGTTTATCCATGTATGGTGATTTGTTAAGTGGATTTGGGCATTATAATCTCATTTGTTGCATTATAACATGAGTTGGGAATGTGTTACTTAATTGGTTGGTTTGTTGTCAAGTATGTGTTTATTGTCTTAATATGGTTTAATTTTGTATGGAATGTCTTAATTGGTACCTTGTATATGCATGTTTCATTGTGGATGTTGGATGTTGTGGTTGGTGATGTATGGTTGTTGAAGATACGTAAGATGGTTGGGAGACCGTCTTACGGTCGGGTCGCCCCTTGGAGCTTCCCACTCTAAGGGAGATGTGTAAATTAATGGTTCGAGTTATGGAGGGACACGTGTGGTTGAGACACGTCGTCTGGCAGGGGTTCCCGTTAGCGCCCGGGCCCGGTATCACGGGTGTGTCCCGAGTACTTTTGTTACGGGCTGAGGTCCGGTGTTTTGGTGGTGGTGTTGTGATGTCGTCACTGAGTTTGGTGTATTGTGTTGTGGAGTTGGAGGACTTGTCATCTTGCTTATCATAAAATTAAATGTTCATTTGTATTTCGTATTCACAAGTCATTCAATGAACATTTATATTATCATTGCTAACAAAAAATGCTTTCAAATGCCTGCGGTGAACCATATGATGATTTCCGCTCATATGAGGAGCAGTGGATTGACAGGTTATGTGTGCATTCATCTTTCGGAGGCGTGGAAGCGGTCTTCGTACTTGTAGTCGCCACTTTGTTGTTGTCTAGTTTTTGACATTTACCCGACTCCACTTTTATCTTCGATTGAGTTATACTATTTGGGATCGCAATTTGGATCCTTTAACTTGTAACTTAATTATTCTAACTACAACTTATCTATGCTAAACCGCTTTTATTTCGTTTGTTCGCACTACAAAGCTTGGGAAACCAAGCCTTATAACTTCTCCTTGGGTTGGGGTGCCTTGAGGAAGGTTTCCGACTTATGGGGGTGTTAGAAAGTGGTATCAGAGTGACAATTTTGGAGCCTAAACCAGTGAATCAATGAATTTAGGTGTGTCAATTAGAATGAACCCGGTTTGAGTTGTAGGGAACTCGTGACAAGCTTGGGAGACGTCCGTCTCCCAAGGTTGTGCTCTTGTCCTCTTAACTCGAATCGGTCACAACGCGTGGGGTAATTAGACATCTTTATGTGCATATAAGTGTTGCATATTTTTTCTTGTTGCATATAAGATAGATTTTGATTGGTGGCACATGATATGGTTATGTGAGTAGTATAGCCGAATTAATATGAATCATGCTGGATGTTTATATGTGAGCATGTTGCGGTGATAAGTTGAGTTTGTTCATGAATGAGAAAATGTTACTCACATGCCAGTTATCGTTATGTGTGTACCCTACGTTATATCTATACTTTTGTTTTCCGTTTATAAGTTTAGAAACACGTGAAATAGAGTTACGTGTGGAACTATGTGAGTCAGAATGAGTGTAAGGCCCTTAATGGGTGCACTTGGTCTACTGGATGAGGGAAACTCGGTTGAGCCTGAGGCACTCGACCGAGTGGACCTCCCACTTGACCAAGTGGGAAACTTCCAGGAAGTTTGTGAATTCTGGATTTGGAGCACTTGACCGAGTAAGCGATGAACTCGACTGAGTAGAATCGGACACTCAATCGAGTGGGTAAGATGGCAAATCTGGGGAAATCCCTGTAACTGGGAACTCGATCGAGTAAGGATCACAAACGACTGAGTGGCGGTTCACTCGACCGAGTGAGACTCTTGACTCGACCGAGTGGATCCTTAAAGAGTCAATATCACTTGTTTCTTTTGTGAGACATACATATTGACGTTCTCCATGGTTCATTGATTTAGAATGGTGCTAAGAAGAGCATATTCCGCGATCGGGCCAACCCATTGGTCTGAGGAAGAGATAGATAGGATCGTCGCGCAAAATGAGGCCCTCACGAAGGCTCTCAAAAACGTGACAAGGAGAGAGGTGGCGGTTGATGCCACGGCTATTAGCAATGCTATGGCACGTCACCGACCCACCAAATATGTTGGGGTCGGAGAGCCAAATCTCTTTGGCAATTGGGTGCGTGAGATGGAAAACATCTTTGAAGTTGTGCATGTCCGGAGGAGCTTAAAGTCGAACAAGCGGCATTCTATCTAGGGGGCCAAGCCGGAACTTGGTGGTATAAGGAAAGGGACGCCACGAGAGAGTACTACAAAGATGGGGGAGAGAATGCCATACCGTGGGCTAACTTTAAGGCGGAGATGAGAGATGAATTCATTTCAGAACATGTTCGGAGCAAGCTTAGGGCGGAATTTGACAGCTTTGTAAAGGCCGATGGGATGATGGTGCAAGAGTCCTACGTGCGGTTGAATGAACTCGTGACTTATGTGGAAGACTTACATCTAAGACCTCAACTTTTAGCCCTCAGGTTTGAGAAGGGAGTAACTCTAAAGATCATTAAAAAGCTCTCGGCGGGGGTGTTGGTGGATGTGAAGGATGTTTATGTGTAGATACCTCGTTTCTGCACCGTTCGCCAAACACCCAATGATGATTGGGCCGCATGTTTAATATAAAGCGATAATATGACATTCCATTAATTCGTCGACAAAATGTTTGCCTAAAAAGTCGGGTCAATCCCTTTATTTTCATCTATGTGCCGATACGGTCGTTTGACAGTAATTAGAGTGCGTTTGGAGTCCGGGTCAGAAACCGTCTTCATTTTTTTAGAAACTGTTTTCATTTTCTCAAAAACAGTCTCAAATCTGAGTCGGGATATTTCTAGAAATCCTAAATAATATCAAAATATTTTAAGATTTCGAAAATATCATGTCGCTACTACAAATCCCTTCTTTTATTGACRCTTTTGCATCGACGCTTATGNCTACTACAAATCCCTTCTTTTATTGACGCTTTTGCATCGACGCTTATGGAGTACGTCGAACAAGTTTTATGCCGCCCTTATTGATTTACGCCTATAAAATCTATCTATCTATAAACAACAATTAAAATATAAACCTAATTTCCCCACTGAGCCCATTTACAACTGAAACCCTAACTTTTATGTTCTCTCCCAAATTTCTCCCACCTCGTTTTTTCGATCTTAATTCTCAACCGCTCCGCCATTCAATCTTTCGCCCTTATCAATCTCAAGTGCGCCTCCTCATTTAATTTTTGATTGGTCTCACTTTTCTTCGATCTCAAATACCCCCAATTATCTGGATCTGATGTTGCTTATTCTTGTTCGAGTTTAAGCCCCCATTAATTTTTCGGGTAATCATCTTCTCTCTGTTGTCAAATGACGATTCAAATTTCAAGTATCTTTTGTTGATTAATGACGGTTTTTCAATTTCTAATATGATAAATATTTGTTGGTTTCCAATAAACTAGAATGACTTCAAAAATATTGAACCTTTATTTGTATTTTACAATGAATAATATTTAAGGGAAGATTGTAAAATATTGTTCTTTAATCCGCTATAGATTTTGGCTCAGCTTGTTATAATGAGCTACAACCCTACAACTACCTTCATGCGCCTACTCAAGGTTATATTATATTGCCTTCTAGATCATTTGTTTGTTTTCTTTATATGCAATTTTTCCAATTTCATTGACTTTGAGTTGTTAAACATATATATAAACAAGAGTGCACTATTAAAACTGCTCTTTATTGGTTGTGATGTATTCTATTTTTGTATGGAACATATATGGTATAATATAGAGAGTGGTTGTGATTTCTCAGTAAATGAAAACACTACCAACTTTTATTTCTAGTGTTTTAGGGCTAAATTTAAGCAACTTATAGATTGTAGAAGGGTTGATATTTTGCAGGTGATTAGTGTTAACTAGTACAAAGAAATCTCTTAGTTCGATAACTTTTCAATTAGTTGCAGTTGTTCGGCTAACCTTAAATGTGATCTTCAATAATGGAGTTAATCATCTTATCTGGATCCTCAGTCCCTCACACTGGTATTGATGAATGTTTATTTTGTCTTACGTTATCTAATGTGGCTTTGTATGTTAAACCTCTACTTTTTGCCGATATACATGTTTCTTATAGGGCCGTCATTTTTCCATGTAGGCATAAGAAGTTTATAATTCGTACCCTATGTCGTGCTACAAATTTTTATTTGAGACCGTTGAATAAACCTAGTTGGCTAGCTGATCTTATTTGAATGCGTTTACAAACTAACTTCATGTAACGATCTCACAGGAGACCTCCTATTAACAAAAGTGTTTCTGATTCTAGGATACTTTTAAGTTACAATAAAGGGCAGGGCAACCTGATGCACAATGGCGTCCCTGTAAGACCTACCATAAGGGTGTAATAGAGGCATGCCTTCTGACAATAAAGGGCAGGGCAACCGCTCCAAGGATTTAAACGCCTGACCTCTCGGTAGCACGACAATGTGACACCCCGCTATTTAAAGACACTTAAATAATATGCGGAAGCGGAAATACGGAAATTTTAAAACATTTTAAAGTCTAAAAGCGAAGCATCA
>VHZZ01010464.1:51123-65169 GCA_009801015.1 Silene noctiflora | reverse complement strand
ATAAAATTAGGAACTTTTTTGGGCTAGTCTTGAGTGCAACCAAGAGGAGGTTACCTATTTTGGTAACTTGAAGATTGAAGGATCATCATTTGCCATATTAGCTCAAGAACAACAAAGGAAGGAGTCCTTTGTTGTGCCCATTTTCCTTAGCAATGTAAGGAAAAATTCTACCTTATGCATGTTTTTATTTATTTTTCATCGCATGCATGTAACTAGATCGACTTAAACTAAATTAACAAGTAATTTAGTAACTAATTAGAGATGTCTAATTAGGGGTCTAGGATCTTCACCTTTAGCAAGACATTTTCAATAAACAGAACTCTTACCAACTCAGATTACTGAGGCAGTGTATAACAAAGTATAGCTATCCAAAGAACTTTAAGATAAATTAAACGTTAAATGGTCTCGTTACACTTAACAAACTGAAATTGAGTTATTAAATAATACATCACTTGCAGCGGAAATAATAAAGTATATAAAATAAATAAAGATCGTCTGAGCTAGGTGAGCTAGACAACTAGGTAGACTCAGGCAATCATCCTCACGCATCCCCATGAGCTCCCAAGTCAGCTATCACAAACTTGCCATCAATTTGCACCCCATAAATGTTCATCACAGGTGTTTACAGAATACACTGTCAACCAAAAGGTTGAGTAGGATAAAATAAACAGTAGATAACACAACCATGATGCATAAATAATGCCAAATGTCAATGTTCAACCACTGAGCTCATCCTCATAATATCCTCCAGGACTTAAGCCTGAGGCCTCTCAAACAATCACTAACGAAATCCACCAGAGACTAGGCCTGGGGCAGTCCAATAATCATCATCACTCACGAGATCCACCAGTGACTAAGCCTGGGCAGTCCAATAATCATAATCACATGCCTCACAATAAAACCTCTCATTATATGCCTCACAATAAACCTCTCATAAATCCACATCATATTCATACAATATAATATGCATCACAATTAAGCCAACAATTAACTGCATCCAACATCCAACGCTCACATAACAAATATAGCACATTAAAACAATCCAGTTGAGTAGATTATCCTACCTTTCAGCAAATACGTCTTAGCAAATTCCACCCAAAGCAATTAAAAGTATTCAACTTCAAATTCGCGACCTAAAACAATTGATAATAAATATATAATTACTAACCACATCATATCGTTAATTATTATACAATTATAATTCATTAATTATAAATTACATAACTTAATTAACTAAACTCGATAACGAAACTAACTAATTAACCCGTTACGAAACACACAGGAACTCACTCCCTTACCCGCGGCCAAACCACCCCGGCAACCACTCATGCACGGCCACGCTCTCACCTAGCCACCCACGGTCAGTCAACCTCTTACCATGGCAGCCCTGCCAACCACCAACCTCAACATCCAAGCCTCGCCACCACTCCAACACAACGCCCCCACACACGATGCACAAACACCCTTCACAAACACTCAAACCTGACACTAAAAAACCCAACACAACCACCACAACAACAACCCACACCACCTCTGGCCACCACCGTCATCACCACTGACCCACGGCGGTTCCAGAGGTAGTCTCATCTCCTCTTCGACACAACCACACAGTCCACCAACACCGTCTTAAGACGGTTTCACAAACCGTACTCCCTTCCCTTGTTTTTGCGAATTCCGGCCACTACGGCCACCAAGTCGCCGCCTTGGCCCCACTAACACCACCCTTAGGGTCGCCCCAACCACCAGAAGCCAACCCCACCATACTCAGGTCCGGTCAAGTCCGAATATAGGTTCAAACCCGTGTTCTCTCCTCACGACACCCTTGCACAACCACCACTCTAATCACCAAATTAACAACCCCTCGGCGGTCAACGCCAGGTCTGGCATGTTCACGGTGGTCCACGGCCAAGCTATGGTCAGAGTCACGATCAATGGTGGTTCTACGGTGGTGCACGATGACCAGCTACACGGCTAAACAAAATAAAACGATAAATTGTGAGACGGTCTTACCTCGTATACGAATATCGATTAGAATAGGTTGCTAGGTCTGAAATTCTCCTTCCCCTCTTCTAATTTTCATATTTGTGAAGTCTATTAGGTTAGGGTTTCTTTTCCTTTTATATACTAGGTCAAACAACTTATATTATTTAATTATAAAACCCCGTATGCACTAATTATATTATATTATTAAATCTCGTCTCCTTTAACATGCACGAAATCCAAAGCTAGCCGGCTCAACATCATTAAATTCCCGACTCATATTATATTATCTCTTCTTATATGCAATTATCAATTATTATTATTAAATTAATTATTTAAGATATGTAAACTATTCATATAATTCACATTAAATTACAGGATATTACAAAAGTACTACACGCATAATTCCTATTTACATGACGAGTTTGGATTTAAGTATCTAAGATAAGGACATAGTGGAATAGGTACTATTTTTAAAAAATTTATCTCATCTCAATTTACTTGAGGAAGTCCAATACCAGGATATGCAATTGAGCAGTGTGAATGACTATGACTCGTTGACTTTGCAGAATGTTGTAAACAACAGTTCAAACTGACAATATGATTTACTGTTATTTTAATATAACAATGAACGATTATAAACAGTGGTTTGTAGCGGAAAACAACAAAGTAAACAAGCTTGTATATGAAGAATTATAGACTAAAATATATGGAGCTTGCATTTGAAGTACTACAAGCATGAATCCCATTTATCTGAAAATCATGTCTAGTATGGAATCCTCGCAATGATGAGAAAATTTATTATGTCTTGTATACATAATTATATGATAGTGGAGGATGAAAGAGAAACACATTATAACCAATATGATGCATTCGACTTTGATGGAGGGAACCTTGATGCTTGATGGCGATGATAGTCAATCATTCATATACTCAAATCAACAAACTGCACGCTTATCGGTTCATAATGACAATCAATTACGGTTTCAAAATAGAGAAACTCATAATGCTTTGAGACTCACTAGGCATGGGAGTCTCGTGAAATCATCCTCTTTCTCTGTTTGATGGCATAAGCTAAACCCCTCGACAACCCAAATATTACTACAAAATATTTAAATTTTAAATCTCATTTTGAACCCTCTCCATCTTAAATCAAACAAAATATTACTAATATGAATTAAATCCGTCCGAGCGGAACTGAAAATTGTTTAAGCGAAAAGTAGACTGACTCAATCAAACTAATTTTGTAGTTGAATTCGAGTCCAGCTTGAGCCAATCGGAATCCAAACGGGCTTGGATTACTCATTTGCAACTGATTAAGGTGAACCACAAACATCTCTTGGAAAGGTGGAATACCAAATACTCCAAGTTGTACGATTGATGTTAGAACCTTGTGTAAACTATGGCTACGAATGGTAAGAAACTGGATCAAATCCCTTAGATTCAGATAAGTATTAAATCAAGTTGAATACTAAAGAAAGAAATTAGAGATGAAAGTGTGCAGTTTGAGTTGTAAAGCAAACTCTTATTGTCACTTTAATTATATCAAAATTGATTAAACTCATTAATTAACAACTCTTGTTCTAATCTTCAGCCTTTGCAGCCTGTTTGTTAATTATGTTACTGAGTAATCACCAAACACCCACAAATTAAAAACTTAATATTAAGTGATGCAATGGTGATTTTAGATTCTAAATTTGTCATAATAAGTGGGCGGCTTCTCCTTGTATTACGTTTATCCATGCTACCTTCCACTACTGATTATTCATTTTAATGGATAATCTCATATCTTCGTTCGCCCAATCGTATGGCTTAGTTAGGGTTTTATACTACTTGAAAGATTTGATTATGGCTTTTGTAAATTTTGCCTCTGGATGATCCTCGGTCTTATGCGGAACTACTTTTGCTTAACGTCTTTCCAATTTTACCAATTTTGTCCCAACAAATTACTCTTTTTCTCAACATAGCCATTTAAGTCAATTCTCTAGAGTATAGATTAAGGCCAAGTGAATCAAATGGAGCTGAAGTGATCTCAAATTTGCTGAGATGAATAAACTTAAATTGGCTGAGTTGAATAAAAGCTGAAATTAAGTCGAAAAAAATAGGGCCTAACTAAATAACTGTACATTACAAAAATTAAAGTAGATTAATTAGTAGATTTACTAAGATAGTATATATTAATTATTTCTATGATGTGACTAAACTTAAAAACCAGGATTTTGAAAGGAAAAAAAGATAAGACGATATGAATTGGCCAATGTCACTTTATGTGAAAAACACAAATTGCATTGGGCTGTGCATGAACTAGGCAAGGCCCATTCATACTTTCACATAAACTCGCCTAGATTAGTTCGTAATTTTTTCTTTATTTTTTCAAATTAATTATGCGTTATACTTCGTAATGATTAGTCTATACTATTTTGTTTAGATACTCATAGATCTACATTAATTACTTGCTTTACATTATACTATATAAGAGTTTAAGGATTATGCACTGAAAATTACTAAATAAGCCAACTCACTGAAATTACTAAATAAGCTAACTCATTTATCTACTTATTTTTGATATTGTTTAACTTTTTGGTAAATTAATAAAGAAAATATGAGAAGAAAGTATATAGCGAGAAAGAGGGCAAGGGGCGACATAGGAAATTTTTTTGACAAAATACGGATCATATTATTAACAAAACTCGAGTGAAATAGCGCAGTTTTTGAAGTCTCATTTTTCATCTCACGCTCCCTTCTTTGAATACGTAAGCATCGAAATATATTCCTGAAATTTCATTTTCACATCTATATGATCCTCCAAATTCATCCACGACCCTTTGAATGAGATGTGCACTCGGGCCTTAGATTGGCTTATTTACGAGGGCTTATCAAGTTATCCTTATACTTGTAGTCATAAATCATGAGATTGTATATACAAATGGATGAGAGAGTGGTTATATAAGCATTTGGTGAACCTTTAAACATGTGTAATTGCATTTTCTAAGATTAGCATTTTCTCCTAATGAAATATGTTGGCTTATTATTTCTTGCATTTTCGTAGGTTGGCCTTTTCTAAAGTGCTACATAAAATTTAACGAAACAAAATCAATGGTTAGCTTATTATTCATCTAGTCAATTGTTTACCTTCTTTATAAGCAAATGACTGAAATCGAAAAAATACAACTTTTAGTGGCATTTAAAAGTCACTAATAATGCATGGTGTGGATATGAGAAGAACGCCTAATACTAGTGTGAAGAGATGCTATACCATTGTGTCTAAGTATCTTGCTCCCTTGGGTGGATCCATTTCTACTCCGAAAAGACACTGATCAAGATTTTACGAATAAGTTCGACTGTCCGGGTGAATTAGTGATGAAGAAAGGCAACTTAGTCAAGGGGGTCAAATTTGGACCCTTGATTATTAAGAAAAGGTAATTTAACTACAATAATTCAAAAAGTATCACTTTTCAAGCCTAAATCCCAAATAAATCATAATCCACTAAACAATCAATCTATCATGTTCAACATCTCTCTTAATATAAAATTAAGTCGCCATGAAATTGTCTAGTACCGTTGTTCGGAATATAAAAACATATGAAATCTAGTTAGTTGCCAGTTGCCAGTTGCCACTAAATTGTCTTGTACGGAGTATGAAATGTAAAAAAGTGCTACTTGAGTAGTGCAACTTTGTTCTACTCCGTAGTCCCTACTATATATATAAAGCATTACTCATTAACTGAGAAACAAACAGTCAAACACACCAAAATTATACTCTATTTCGATCCTTAAACTTATACTATTCACTCTAGAATTCTATAAATTTCATGGCTAAATCTTCTGGTAAATGCCAAATACGCATCGTGGGAGCTAAGAACATCGCAACTAAGCGACAAGGCGCTTTGTTTACAAGATGCTATCTTTCTGTTGGAAATAAAAGAAGAATCCAACTAAATACTAGGGAAATAACTACATCAAAGAAAGATGACAGTTATATTTTATGGGATGAAACTTTCTCATTGGACTGCAATGGAGAGGAGACTTCAATCTCCAACCTCAAAGACGAGAAAATCGTGTTTGAGTTGAGATGGAGGAGCACAAAGCCTAATTTCCTAGGAAAATCAAGCAGCTCAAAACTCTTGTCGCGGACTGAGATACCATGGAAGAATGTTTTTGACGCGCCAAATATGGCAATTCAAAATTGGTTTACATGAGCAGAAATGATGGAACAGAGTGTGATGAGGAATGTTGCCTGAAACCTCCGGCTTTGGAGGTAGGAGTCAAGGTGGTTGTCCCGGAGTTACCCAAGACGGTTTCAAAGGAGGAGATGAGGAGGAGACGCAGGCAGGAGAGGTTGAGGAAGTGGGATGGGTGTTGGTGTAAGTCGAGTCACCAAGGATATTGTTCATGTAATGATAATGAGTTGTTTTTAGTTGCGGCAGTTCTTGATGTTTGTTAGCTCTGCTTTTTTGCATCTGCTTCCTTTATTTTGTGCTCTAATTCAGCTAGTACTGGAAATTGTAACGATTTGATACAACTGTATAGCTTCCGAGAATACGAGGAGTAATCAATCAGTTTCACATATTTTCTTCTGTTTTTTTTTTTTTTTCTTACAACGATAAACTAATCCTCCTTATATAAAAGTCTTTAAAGGGTTCTTAAGGGTGAATAGTAAACTCAAGAATGAATAGTTGAACTTTTTTGTCTTATTGCTTGTTACCTCCCCACCCTTATCTTTGCCTCAAGATCTCAGCCCTCCATTTATCATACTTACTCAAGGGCAATTCTCACGGAAGGTATCCGTCACTTTGAGAAGACGGGTATCAAATTGTGAGACAAAAGACCCATGAGAGGAGAGAGGAAAGCAAGTGGAGGGGTGCCCACCTTTTGCTTTATTCGTTTTGTGAGTGGCATTACCCATCACAAATACCGACCCGTCACAAGGGAGACGCTTTGCTTACTCAAACCCTCTCGTTCCACTGCTCTCAATCTCTCTCTCTCTCTCTCTCCTCCGCTCCTTCCTCAACCACATAAACCTACCTTTTCCCTTCACACATCCACCTTTACCCTTCACTTTCATCGCTTTACAATTTCGCACAATTCAAGTGTCTGGAAATGGAACAAGCATTTAGGAAGATCTTCGATACTTTCCTCGACAACACAGAAATGAGGGTTCGCCTTTTTTTACTTACTCTTTTCACTTGATTTATTCAATTTAATCCTTCAATCTGATTGTTTWATTAGGGTTCGTCGATTTTGTATCACTGTGCGATTTGATCGTGTCTGATTTTTCCTCTGTGTGATCGTTGCGAATTGAATCGTAAATTATTAGGCATCGTCATTTGCAGTTGTATGGAAGTCAAAGCATCGTCATTTGGTCAAGAATCAGGTCGGGTTCATTTGCAGTTGTATGGAAGCCAAAGCATCGTCATCTGGGTACTGAATTTGCCATCAAAGAGATTGGTAAGAAACATCTCAAAAATGGTAGAATACTGTGTTACTGGTAGAACTGGTTTCATTGCATCATACTTAATCAACTACTTGCTTCAGCAAGGCCACACTGTCCGTGCTACTGTCAAAGATCCTGGTAATTTTATACTCGGTATCGGTTTCATTTGATTGTATACGTTTTTCAAAATTCGCCTCGTATTAATATGAACCCAATTGAATAAAAGCTAGAATAACCTGTTTATATTACTGATTAAAATCCTGACCCTTTTGACTATTCAATTAATTAATTTGATTGATTACAAATGACATGAGATTTGATGATATGGGTACCCAGAAAATGTGGAAAATGTGGGATTTTTATTGGAAATGGAAGGTGCAAACGAAAGGCTTAAGCTGTTTAAAGCTGATTTACAAGATTTGATTTCATTTTTCATACTGTATTGTATTTTTGAAACCTAAGAGATTTGATTGTAGAAGAAGAAGAAGAAGCAGAAGAATAATAAGAAGAAGAATAAGAAATGAGGTGCTTCTCCTGTTTTGAATCAAAGGAAGAAGAAAGATTGAACCCAATCACGAGGGAGCAAGATGATCGCAAAGATGCTCTTCCTTCTAACAACTCCAACATCTCTAAGTTATCTTCTGGTTGCTTTCTCTCTTCAATATATATATATATTTATTACTCTACTACGGAGTATATCTTTCTTTCCTTTGTTTTTGTTTCACTTGATTGATGCCATGCTTTGTGTTTCTCATTTTAACTGGAATTCCATTTTCATTCTACTACTCCATTCCATATGCTCAATTCTTATAAACCACCTAACTTTAACCAATTATTACTCTCCTCTTTACTTGGGACTTGCCATTCAATTTTGCTTTTCAACTCAATTTTACTAGATTCCTAGGATCTCAAACTAGATTACTTTAATTTCGCTAACTTGAATGCCATCGGGTGAATCTAACTGTTCCATTCTAAATATCCAATCTTTATTTCATAAGACGCTGCTTTGTTAGCTTTTTAAAGCATCGGACACGAGCTAATTGCAGGTGACATTTCTCATAATAAATGATCTACCTTTTCTGGATTTTCAGGAGCTGATAGGTTGAAAACAAAAAATAATGTCGCTCCAAGACGAGAATCTTCGTCTCCCAAGGATTTACTCGATGCCAATATTTTTGACCAAACATTCACTTTCCGTGATCTAGCAGCTGCAACCAGAAACTTCTGAGAAGAATGCTTCATTTGTGAATGGGGGGTTTGGGCGTGTCTACAAAGGCCAGTTGGACAGCGGCCAGGTAACCTTTTGTATGTTTGAATTCTCACGCTTTGATGTGTAGTTCTCAACACATGAGCAATAAAGTTTGAGTCTTGGCTTGCTGCAGTCATTTCCCCTTGTGTATTTCTTGGATTGGATTCCTTAGGTTAGATTGTGTAATTAGTTCAAGGAAACAATACATTTATTCAATTGTCATAGATTCTCAAATAATTCAGGTAATGTGGTTATGAAACTATCATTCAAACAATTTGTATTCATTGAAGCGTGTTCCTTTATCTGCCAAGGAGCCTTAACCAAACCTTCCCTAGCAGATACAAGCATTACCATCTCTGTTGCCCGAGGAATAATATATCATAACGTCAATAAAAGAACTATTACAATTAATTACATATTTAAAATCAATCTCAAAAGGTACAACTGATGAGACTACACAATTACGGTGAGACTACACATGTCAAGACTCAGTGGAAGACGCATCCCTCCAGTGCACATAGACAAGCTCCATATCAACACCTGTTAAGAGTAACTGTTCACCATAAAAGATCACCGCAGAAACACAACAAGAAAACATAGACAACACCACACAAGGTCGGTAACTGAAGAACATCAGACTAAACACAACATACACAAGCACAAACTCCATCTCCAAAACATCACCATCCACCTGACTAACACCGAGGTGTAGTCTTGTCAGATTACCAATCGCAACCGGTAATCAACACCGCCAGTGGGGATCGCATCCTTATCACCTAAGCCCTGCTCAAAACCATAGAGTGAATAACTCAATGATTATTAATGAGCACATCTCCCTTGTGACGGGAACCATAAGGGGCGAACAAGGGCGTGAAGTCATTCTCGCAAATGACTCCACTCAGCCGGGTACGCACCCCACACATACACAATACAGAATACTGAGTAGGAAAACCTACCTTTAGCAATCCGCAACTAGCATCACATCCCTACAACTCCAAAACAACCATCCACTGCATCTAACATCACAGACGTACCCTCATTACTAACGACCATAACCCACACAAAACACAAGGATGATGGTGATCATGATGACTTACCTAGGCCTGGCATACCGTCGAAAAGACCGCAACCCGACTCGAGACTTCATCTCCATGGTAGACTTCAAAGGTGAAGGACTAGAAAAGGTGATGGGGAAGAAAGAGTGTCGAGGATCTAGGTTTAGGATAAAATGAGAAAAGAAAAACTAATTTGGGTTTACGATTTCGCGATTTATATTAAAACGTTGAACCCGATTTACTCGATCGAGTATGAAGACTACTCGTTCAAGTGGCCTCAACTCGATCGAGTCACTGGACTACTCGATCGAGTAGCCTACGCTAGATCGAGTTCCCCGAACTCAAAGGTACTAAGTCTCAAGGTTCGTTCTAACCAAGATCACAAGGTCAAACATGTGTTTAAGGCCAGTCAACGAGTCCCTAATAGGACAGGTATTACAATTATCATGATTTCAGGTTGGATCGACATGGAATCTGGAATCTTATCTTCATTATCTTCATTGGGATTTAACTTTGAGTGGAACTACGGACGATGTATAAACTTATCTTCTTATGCTTAGATTTTTGCTTGTAACATTTGGAATGACATGAATTTAGCCTCTTCTACAAGGCATTTATCTTATTTCTTCTATTGTACAAAAGAAATTTGTTTTATTTGCGTAGTTTTCAGTTGGTGTTTTTACTCCAATGAATTCTTTGGTTCCTTTAGCTGGAACTTATATAGATAATTAATAAGTCTTTTTTAAAACGGATTTATCCTCTTAAGATTAAGATATGTCAAATAATATATTCGAATATTCATACTCTCGGCAAAGTTATATCCGAATTATTTACGAATGGTTCTAAGAAATCGATTTAATCATCAAAATAATATAACAAGAGTTTCATTGTAATTGGTATTCAAAAAGTTCCGAGAGCTAATAGAAGTCGAAAGATAGATGGGAAAATAAACCCCTCTGTCCTGAAGTACTTTAGTTTGCGAAAGCGAGAAACACTTACCATAACAATGTTTGATATCAAGATGATATAGCCATAAAATCGCGTTTTGACTTTTGTCCCCGTATTTAGAAATTGCACCAGAATATTAAAAAAAAAAAAAAAAAAGTCACAATTGTGTGTGTTGCTTATAGTGATTTTCGTGAGTTCGCTACCCTCGAAAAACAAATTTAAATCGATATAAATATCTTGGGGTATGGTGCGCGAAGCGCGCCATAAACTAACTAGTATAAATAAAAGAAAGTCGACATAGCAGTTAGTTACATTTTATCCATTTTCAAATGAGTAGCAAAGGAAACCTCTAAACTACTCGACATCCAATTAGTTAAACTAAACATCGAAATAGACCAAAAAGAACTAGCTAGACGACATTTCTTCATTAGTGGGAAGTAGTCATCGAATTGAATCAGATACTCTTCACACCTTTTGGTCTTTCCGCAAAAAAGGAACAACACATTCCTCGACAACTTCAGGACTGGAAACATGATTCTTACCTCTCTTGTAAAGGAATTTACAAAAACACTTTTCCAGGAAAAAAAGAACTTTTGAAAGCTGACTAAAGAATAAAGGTGTAACACCCCCATTTATTCAGGAGCCTTTAGCAAGACATTCCCAAATAAATAGGACTGTTACCATCTCGGTTTCCCGAGGTAGTGAATAACAAAGATAAACAAACCAAAGTACTTTAATTAAAATATCGTTAAATGACTTATTACAAATTACAACCAACTTAGACTAATTATATTACATAAACTAAACAAACAAAATGAAGTGATTAACCAACTAAGTGATCTAGACTTCTAGGTTACGTTATACAGCCTCACGCCATCCAGCTTCCTGCTAAGTCAACTCTGATCCTGCCAATCAATCTGCTCCACAATAATTGGTTCATCACAGGTGTTCAACGAATACACGGTCAACCACAAGGTTGAGTAGGATATAAATAAACAACAACACAATAATAGATGCACACAAAGATAATGAGACAATGCAACCGATGCACCTCCGCATCCGACACCACCACACCTCTCCAATACTCCCGTGATCAGATCCCGAAACACCCACCTCACGCATTCCCCAGGCCAAGGTTGAACTCAATCATCGTTGAGATCCAGGACAACGCCTGAGGACACCAGGGTCAAGCCTGCAGACCAGCCCTGGGCCTAAAAACCAGGATAAACCTGAGGTAATCCAGAGACAAGGCTGCTAAAAGCAGCACCAGCCTGGGCCTTTATCAATATCACCATCTCCAACACCGACACAATATGAATGCATGCTAATAAACACAATATAATAAATCATGCCAGTAATCACAAATCAACAATCTCATGCCAATATCAATAACCAACTGAATAACACAACCACACATGTACAAACATGCCAAACAAACACCGTTCACATTAATACCATAGTTGAGTAGGTATATCCTACCTAGTAAATGCAAGTCTTGACAGGAATTTATCGTTTCAAAAATACTCCACTTCAAACTCGTCACCTAAAACAATAATATTATTATTACTATATTATTCGTATTCCTAAAGTCCGTAAAACGTGTCGTTACAATCCCGTCTTCACAAGATATATTAATTATATTCTTTATGAATAATTTACCTTCTAATTATAAGAATTACAAATTAAATAATTTATCATTTACGAAATATGAGATTATAATTAATACGACTTATATTATTATAATTACAAACTACGAAATATAAATTACGAATTAACAATTTAACAAATACAACGAATTAACGAATTCAACGAATTAAACAATCCAACGAACTAAACACAATTCATCGAACCAACCCACTCCCTTAAACAACCCGACAACCACTAACTCCTTCCCTAACAGCCGCCAACCCTACTATGGCAACCTCCCCTACACCACGATAGACCCTTCCTGACACCACCATACCCGCCGACTCCAGCCACTGTGTCCAACCACCACGATTAAAACCCCCAGAAACGACACCTCCCTTCAACCCCTCTCCCTTTTTACCCCGACACCAACCACCACACAAGCCTATACCACCTCTGGCCACCACCTTCGTCACCACTGACTCACGGTGGTTCTAGGGATGGTTACTCTCTCCTCTTGAGCCCTCTGCACTACTACAATACCCACCACCAAACCGCCTGCCTCACACACAACCCTTCCCCCTGTTTCTGTTCTCTCTGGCCACCATCGCCACCAACCACTACCAATAACCACCAAGACACACTCCTCGAGGTCACCCCAACCACCATGTTCCAACCCACCATGCCTTGGTCAAGTCAGGTCCCACAAATGGGTTCAAACACGGGTTCACTCTCTGTTTACGCATTCCCCTGCCTCAACCACCGTGGTGGCGCAATCTGCCACTACCGGCCACCACTACTGCACCATGGTGGTCGACACTACCTTAGCAACCACCACCCACCAACCCAGGTCATACGAACATCAACCCATGGGTCAAAACCCGACTAATGACCTTCCCCCTTCAACCCGTATCCCCGAATTTACACCCAAACCACCACCACTACGGTGGTTGACACTGGTTAGGGATTGGCCAGGGTGGTACCAACTTAGCCGAGGGTCTGGGTCAGGTATGTCGAGTCAATCTAGGTCTAGGTGTAGTCGAGTCCAAGGTAGGTGCGCGTGAAACTAAAATGAAACGATAAAGCGATAATATAAATCATACCTTGAACGATTCCCGTCTCAAAGTCCTAGCTTTCTTCCTCTATCACTCCCCTCACGATTTTCAGAATTATGGTGTATGAAAGAATGGTAAACTCGTGTGGTTGGTATGTTTAAGAAGCATTCAAAATGCTTTCAAATGGTTCAATGAATCGTTGATTCCTATGCCTCGTAAATGACCACATTCAAACCTCGTAACACTACAACGAAAAATGACGGACGAAATTCGTCAGAAACGACCAATTTCATGGTAGGTGACAACTTAGTTGGATTTTCCTTGACCAAGACTTATGAAAACTCCACTTTTGAGGAATTGAGTGGTGTGACAATGATGGAAAACCCACTTTTTGTCTATATGGTAGATGAAGTTAGAAGTGAGGAGGAATGTGCCATGAGTAGTGATGAGAAAGTAGAGGGGAATGAAGTCTTTAATGATTTTTGGGAAAGAGAGAGTGTGCATATCTTTGATGATAGCCTTGAGGTAAAGTGGGATGATGATGTTGTGGATTTTGACACCTTAGGAGAACCCACTTTTGAGAGTTTCCTTGAGGTGGTTTCTAAAGGTTTTATATATACTGGATTAGTCACACTAATGCTGATTATCATTACAACATAAAAGAATCTAGTGCATGCATAACAATATAAGATGAAAAGA
>VHZZ01010461.1:40729-52614 GCA_009801015.1 Silene noctiflora | reverse complement strand
TAACGTATTTTGTAGGAAATATAGCTTTTGTTAGCTAATTCCCGTCAAAAAGAGCAAATATAGAGATCACAAAGCTAAGTGGAAGTTGGATTGGATAATTAATGGTCATACAAGCTCAAGTAAAGAAAGAAATGATCAAATGCTTAAGAAATGGCCCAATTAGTCATGCAAAGCAAAATGTAAACAAATGAGAAGTGTAGCCCATAATGAAGTCCAAGCAACTCATGTAGAAAATATAGCATAGGATTCCAAGATTATTCCACAAACAAGGCATTTACCCAGGTGATTAAAGGCACTTCAAAGCTAAACATTGGATTCCATGGCCATAATTAAAATCCAGTGTTTAGCTTTAAAGTGCCTTTAATCACCCGGGTAAATGCCTTATTTGTGGAATAATCTTGGAATCCTATGTTATATTTTCCACATGAGTTGCTTGGACTTCATTATGGGCTACACTTTTCATTTGTTTACATTTTTCTTTGCATGATTAATTGGGCCATTTCTTAAGCATTTGATCATTTCTTTCATCACTGCGCATCATCGGTTCGGTCTTGGTGAGTGCTAGGAGCAACCTGACTCACTACCAAGCGGACTTCTTCACTGCGTACGCTCACCATTAAAATCCATACTTCTTGTACTAAAGATTGTTGCCTTACTCATTAGCATCTAATCACACCGTGGGACAACGATTCTCGAAAACCGACTTATTTTGACAAAACCGTCATAACCGGTTATTTCCGAGACGTGGTGCATGGCGATGAGGAAAAAAAATTTTGGCGATGTCCTAGTGTCCCGTCCACCAAATCCATCGTAAAAGAGTATAACCATGCACCACGCCTCGGACAGTAGGTCTTACACGATGACCGAGTGCACAAGGCACCGTAGTCATTGATGCCCACAACCGTCATAGAAGGGACGTCTGAGGCATGGCGCATGGTGAAAAGAGAAAAAAAGTTTTTTCGGACGATAAAACTTTTACACCATGCACCGCACCTAGGACAAAAGGTCTTAGTCGATGGCCTAGTGCACTAGGCACTCGAGYCGTCGATGCCCGATCCCGTCTATGACAGTTCCCCCGAGATGTGGTGATTTTTCAAAAACAAAAAAATTGATAGGAAAAGGAACCACCGTCTACCACGCCTCGGGGTTGAGGGGACTTACACGAAGGCCACAATAGCCATCGATGCCAAAACCCGCATACCAGTCACGGGCCCCCGAGACGGGATGCATGGCAATTTTTTTTTTGTTTTTTCCGATAACAGGGACTTGCCATGCACCACGCCTCGAAGTCGGGGGCCTTATGCYTATGCCATCGTGCACCATGGTGTGGTATGCGGGTTTCAGCATCGATGGCTATTGTGGCCACCATGTAAGTCCGCTCAACCCCGAGACTTGGTAGACGGTCATTCATTTTCCTATCAAATTTCTTTTTTTGAAAATCACCACGTCTCGAGGGAACTGTCATAGACGGATCGGGCATTTGACGACTCGAGTGCCTAGTGCACTAGGCCATTGAGTAAGACCTTTTGTCCGAGGCATGGCGCATGGTGAGAAGAGAAAAAAAGTTTTTAACCCGGATTAGTGTGACCCCGATCGGGGTGGCCTGTCCCCGATCGGGGTTGGGTGTATTTATGAGCTTCCAATTCCTTTGGGTTGTTTACATTTTAGATCCTAAACTACTATAAAAGGAGGCCTTAAGCCCCGACCTTAGTATGCAATTTCATACCCTTCACACTTTCTTTACATTCTATTTTCTATGTAATTTTCTTTCTAGTTTTCCTTTATAATTCTTAAGCATTACTTTACATTTTGTAATCATATAATCTTTTGGTTCTAATTTCAATTCAAGTTCTTTGTTTCTTATATTGTTCTTCATTCTACATTTGCAATCTCATTTCGGTAATCCATTTTGATTTTAGTATTTACATTATTGTTCTTTAGTTAGTTTGTTTAAGCTTTTACATTTTCATTTTATTAATTAGTTGTTATTTAGTTATTAGATTTCTTAGTTACATTCTTATGCAATTTAYTTTACATCATTAGCATAATAGTTAATCATTCACATCATTTAGTTGTTTCATATTCACATTTCCCTATTTCCATTCTTATTAATTTAATCATTTCATTATGTTCATGCATTTCATTTCATATTTAGTTTTTATTATTTATAACATGAGTGAGTAGATTTTCATTGCCTAGGGAATAAGGGGAGCCATGCATTAGTAATCATATAACATGTTAGATTAGTATGTTTTAATATTGCATAATTGTTTCTACACTTGATTGCTTTGTATTGTTAATCTTAGTTTATTGATCACATTCTAAGATTAAATTTGTTAATACATTCTATAAGTCAAGAGGCACGGATATGTATTAGACTAAGCATGTTGTAGTAGAACGACCTAGTTCGGCGAGAGCGTTTAGGACTCGATCTAAGGCTTGACACTAAAATCGATAGGTGGGTTTCTCTAGGCCTAGGCATTTATCTTTATTAGCATTACTAATTTAATATAAATTGTTTTATTATACATGTGTGACCCGAAACCCCTAGACTATCTTTTAATTATATTTGTTAATCATATTTTATTTACAATTACTTATTTTATTTGCTTATTTGTTTTTATTTACTTTGCATTTCTCAACCAAATAAAAAAGATAACCCTTTCGTGATAGATTCATAACAACTTATAAAACTACCGTTTCTCACCTACATACTACGTTTATTTATGCGACATCTAGGGATTTATTTTTGCTAGGTGTGCGACCGTCTATCAGTGGGGACTCTTTTCGAAAAAGCAAAATGTTTTTATGAAATAAAAGCATCGCGTGGGCATTTTCCCTCATCCACAATTTGGCGACTCCATTGGGGATAGTGAAACTTGAAAAGTAAGATAATGGCTATTAGGATTATCTATCACATGTTTTGTTCTTTTATGTTAATCATGCATAAACCCATTTGAGACTTTAAGATCCGAACCATTTTCCCTCTTGGGTCGATCTCAAGATAGGAAGATGACGTTCACTATGCCCGATTTAAGTATCAAGGTGGTCCCGCCGAGGTTAGCAACGTCAACTCACCATTTTGTTACGGACTTTGGTGAGTCTCCAGTTATCTAACAACGTGGGAACATTGGCATAAACCCGTTTTTAGAGGACCGACCGAGACTTAGAAGAGTCTAGGCTCATGCATTGTATCCCTAAAATGTGAATGACAAAGTGCTATGTGATTTCCGAGTCGTTTTCAAAATCAAAGCTTTTTCCGTCTTTTTTTTTTCAAAAAATAAACGTCCATCCCTTTCTTTTTCGAAATTTTTAGGCCCAATGTTTTCGAACCTTCAAACCACATTTCAATCCCGAACTTTTGAACTTACCTCTTTTGAAAAAATAACTTTTTTTAAGCTAAAATGCTGCCCGTTTAGAATTAGACAATCCCGAAACTTTTTCAAACTTACCACTTTTGAAAAAAGAACCATTTCCAAGTCGAAATACTGCCGAATTAGGATTAGAATTTTGACCAAAAAAAGCCTTTTATAAGTCGGCATGCTGGCCGTTTAAAAGCTCATTTTTTAATTCAATCCTCTTCAATTTCAAATTCCAATGAACCATGTTCCAAACCTAACCCAGACCTAGAATAGAGTTTGAGTCAGTTGGGTCAACTCTAGCCTAATTAGGCTCATGTTGGTCTATATTAGCCATGTTGGTTGTGTCTAAGGTTCAAGTGAACCAATTTTGTCTAGCAAATACACAACCCTAGTGGGTTACCCAAGCCACCTCTTGGGTCCAAGTCTAGTATGTCGACCATTTGGTCAAAGTCTAACCACAATATGCCCTATTTAGGACACTATGGGGGGTCCCTTTCAAACCTATGAGCCATGTTTGGTTAAATCATGGTTTAGTCACACCAAATCAATGTCAAGTCTAAGTCAAGAGTCAGTTAGGTCAGACAATAGTCCTAGTTAGGTCTATGATCCATCTCCCATGCTTGTGACCCCCTACAAATGAGCCAATTTGCTCATTTCCTGGGTCTAAGTCTGTCTTTGAGTCAAGTCTGAGTCAAAGGTCGAGTCTGTGAGTCGAGTCCTTATTTGTGCAGGGGTTTGATTCGAATTTTGATTTCGTTCGGGGTTTCTTTGTAGAAAGGTCGGTCCGGACTAGGAAAATGACAACTGAAGCACTTGTGAATAAGACGAGTGAGACTCTTGAACAACTTATGGCTTGGTTAACTGTAATTGAGACCAAAATTGGTGGGGAAATCCCTACAACCACTACACCCGAAATTTCTGAGTTTGAAAGGTGATTCAAGCTCGTTGAAGACCAGCCGAAGCTCTCTCAATGAGAGAGCATCCACTATGAAAATGCTAGGGCCTATGCTCCGGTCCAGGATGAGCTTTCAAAAACTTTGTCCGCACAGATATACCTAAATTTAAGGGAACTGAAAATCCACTCCAGCACATTAGGTCCTACAAGGAGCACCTTTCTTTGAAAAGTGTGCCTGCGCATGCTGATTTCCATCTTTGCTCAGTATTTGGAGGAACATCCAAGGGCATGGTTCTATAACCTAGATCTGAAGAACTAACCTAAATTTGAAGATCTAACTACTAAATTCTGTAGGCATTATGCTGACAATGTTGAGATCCAAACAACAATGAGAACTCTCGAAGTCATGATCTAAAATAAGAAAGAGGGCTTCACTGATTTCTTGGCCCGTTGGTGCACTGAAAACATGAAATTGACCAAAAAGCCCGACGAAGTAGATATCGCTGTGAAGTTTGTGAAAAACCTTTAACCTGTTTACCGTATCGAGCTGAAGTATCAAAACTTCAGTACATTCAAAGATCTAACCCTTATCGGGAGGAAAATTGAAGATGATATCCGTGCTATGGAAATTGCTAAGCCAAAAGGGTACCCTGGAGCTTGTTCCTCGAAATCAAAGGCATACGTTAGTGACAATCATGTCCAAGCTATTAGCTTTTCGGGTTTTTCTTCCAAAAGGCCATAACACTCTAGCCCAAGAGTGTTCAGTGACATAAGGTGTACCTATACATATGCCCTAGAAAGACTCATGGCCCAAGGAAAACTAAACCCCATATGCCCAACTCTAGAGCCACCGTTGGAACAATGGGCCAAATGGCACAAGCCAGAGGTGTATTGTTCTTATCATCAAAGGAAAGGGCATGACACAGAAAAGTGTTACCGTCTCAAACACGAAATCCAAGATATGATCGAGAACGGAACGCTCCCGATCCTTACTGTGAAGCCCAACAATATTACTAAACCATTTGGTGATCATGCAAATCGGGTATTTGTCGAAGACAATGCTGATATGACCCACTTGATTCGGCCTGTATGCCGCCTAAGTGAGACCTGTGTGAAATAAATGTTCGTTGATTGCTCCAAATTGCAGCCAAGTTAAAAATGAGGCCCAAGACGAGATTTGATGATTACGAGTCGGAGTTTGTTTTCTAGTTTTAGTCTAAGTCGATTCTAGGACTTTCCTTTCTCGCAATCAAGTCGTAGTTCCACGATCTAGTTAGTGTCCTAGAAATCGCTCTTTCTTCGAGTCTGTTAAACTCTATCATTTCGAATAAAAGTATTACATGTTCTTTTTCAGATCTGTTCAACTCTTGTTCATCAATCTAAAATGCACGACGCACTAGAAGGGTGCTCCTAGTTAGAAATGTATCCCGTTGTAGATGGTAAGGTACCTTAGGATCCAGTGATTGTTTCCTTTACCTATTCCATGTATGGCGATATAAAACCTTCACTAGAACCAGTGCTTAGGATACGCCTGCAACAAACCTGAATGTTTCCCAGTAAACTGTCCCGTCTCTGAAAGAGATGCAACCGACCTAGCTTGACGAAGTACGCTAGCATGACCCGATCCGTTTGGCGAAGCCCAAATATTTCAAGGAGAATCCAGTTGCAATCGAAACTGTTGTTTCAAAAAATATGAAAAAGAAGAAAAATGACATAAAAAAAAGAGAAAAAAAAAGAAAAGACGAAAAAAAATAAAGGAAAAAAGAGACGAAAAAAAGAAGAAAGAAAAAAAAAAGCAAAAAAATAGAAGATGTCGAAATCACGGAACGCTGTTGGTTGAATGTCGAAGTAATAGAAGCCAGAAGTCAAGCCAAGTACCCGAAGTTGAAACCCAGTGGGCGAAGCCCAAAACCGTGACGTAATAACCTTTTTACCCCTAAGTACCTCTCTTGACAGTTATTAGGAATAGTCGGGAATTTTGAGAATCATCCCGCCTTTATTGTTACACCAAACCTTTAGGGTCCAGACATGGAAATTTGAACCCACATTGCTTTACCAACCTATTTGAACTCGGGTTTTCTCAAACCCGAGACACCATTTCCAACCACGATGTAAGTCATAGCCCATTGGCCTAAGCACGAGAAAATAAAATTTCAGAATGAGGGTCAACTGATCAAGCCTTTTATTACCAAGCTCCACATCCCCAAGCATCCAAGCCTTTTACACCTAACCCTAGACATGAGATTTGACGGTATTTTACAGGGTAGAACGGGATGCAGTATGATATTTTGGGTGAAACCTTCGAGTATGTATACATAAAAAAAATGACAATTTTATGCACCTTCATCGAACTACGTCGGATTTGATTTCGCCCCACGCGAATACGTAGCCAGTCCTTCAGAATAAGAGATTCAATCCACTCATCATTCATGATGTCCTCTTGTCAGTTTCTTACGGGTCTTAACCAAAGTCCAAATGAAGCCACCTTTGTTGAGTCAGTCTTAGTACTCGGTTTAGTCTAGGACGAAGATGTAGATTCTCTATGAGTAGTTGTCAAATCTCGTAATGAGTTCTATCTAATTATGTTGGAAAAGATACTTGGTCGCCGGTGCAGAATGTCGGGTCCCTTTGCTAAATAGATAATAATATGTGTCGGGAACCGAAAAATGAATTAGCCCTGTAATACCCCGTATTTGTATAGCTCGTAATAATAAAATAGTTAATATAGTTATCTTAAATAAGATATAAAATAGTTAATAAAATAGTTAGTAATATATATATGATATTTAGTAGTTACGATTCGGGAACGATAATTATTAGGATAACTATATTAAATATATATATATATATATATATATATATATATATATATATATATATTACGTTTTACGTAGCGAGCTCGTTAAATAATAAAATAATGAGACGGTATTGGTTTTGGGTCAGCCGTGTACATAGGATGGAGGACCGAGTTTATTTTCGAGGTTGAATGCATTATTTTACGAGGCTTGAACATATTATTTTACGAGGTTTGAATGTAGCAATTTACGAGACATAAGAATCAACGATTCATTGAACCTTATTATGATAATTACAAGGCTAATATATAGCCATTCCCAACCGCCTTTTCAACACCCATTCCACATACATTTTCTTAAATTGTGAGGAGAGAAAGAGGGAGAAAGCTCGGACTTCTAGACGGAAATTATTCAAGGAACGATTATACATTGCTTTATCGTTTTTATACTCGTTATCATCTACCTATTAAAGACTCGACCAAAACTAGACCTAGACTGACTCGATCGACCTAACCCAGACCCTAGGCTAAGTTTAGACCACCCTTGACCACCCTGACCAAACCCTGACCGGTGTCGACCACCGTAGTGGTGGTGGTCAGAATAGGAATATAGGCAGTCACGGATTGTTTATCATTGATACAGTCAGGTTTCGACCCATTGGGGTTTGACCGACCTGGGTTGGTGCATGGTGGTCGCATGGGCAGGGTCGACCACCATGGTGGTAGGTGGTGGTCGGTGGTGGCAGAACGCCCCACCACGGTGCTGGAGACAGGGGTATGCGAAACAGGGGGTGCTGGACCCGTTTTTGATACCCATTTAGAGATTCGACTTGACCAGGGTATGGTGGGTTGGAACCTGATGGTTAGGTTGACCTCGAGCAGCGTGTCGTGGTGGTCGTGGGTAGTGATTGGTGGTGATGGCAGTCGGGAAACAGGAAATAGAGGGAAGAGTGCGTGTTGTCTGGCTGCTTTGGAATGGTGGTTGTGGCAAGGGCAGCGGAGTCGAGAGGAGGGGATGACCACCTCTGGAACTAGCATGAGTCAGTTGTGATGAAGGTGGTGACCAGAGGTGGTGTAGTGCTGTGAGGCGGTTGGTGTTGGGTTAAAGAGGGAGTGTGGTTGTGGAAGTGCGGCTGTCTTAGGAAGTTTAACCGTGGTGGTTTGTCTAGGTGGCTGGGGTCGACGGTGTTGGTGGGTCAGGAGACATCCACCGTGGTGCAGGGGGCTTGCCACGGTGGGGGTTGGTAGCTGTCAAGGATGGGAATGGTGGTGGTAGGGTTGTTTTTGGACGCGGGTGTAGAACTCGTTTGGATGATAGGTAGTTGAATCGTTACATCGTATTGTAATTCGTAATTCGTATTTTGTAACTCGTAATTTATAACAATAATAATATAATTCGTGTTAGTCGTAATTCCAGAAATCGTATATAATGAATTAATTAGTTTGTAATTTTCATAATCGTAGGATAATTGTTAATAATGAATTTTAGTAATATCTTTTAATGACGGGATGTTTTTTTATAATGACACATTTTACGTGCAATAAGTATATACTCCCTCCTATTCTCAATAAATGTCCAAGTTTCTATTTTCGTCTATTCACAATAATGTCCCATTGTCCATTTTTGGTAATGTTTTTCCTTGTGAAATGACTATACTACCCTTCTTACTTTTCACTTATTACCACCCATAACAATACTTTACATTATTTAAATCGTTTTCAATCTTAATCATAACACCCTCTCTCTAATCTTCTTATCCCACACAATACTTTACATTATTTAAATCCTTTTCTTAATTCTAGTGCCAAGTCTATAATGGGACATTTATTAAGAATAGGAAGGAGTATATAACAATTATGATAAATAGTGTTTTAATAAATAATACGAATAATATAGTTAATAATAATATTATTGTTTTAGATGACGATTTTGAAGTGGAGTATTTATAATAAGATAATTTCAGTCAAGACTTGTTTATTTCGAGGTAGGATAATTAATCTGTTGTTCCTTATAATTGTCCCGCTTGGATGCTATGTCTTGTTGGGTGCTTTATTTACATGAACCATGGCATGTTTTGAGTTGTGAATCATTATTACATTCATAGTCATGGTTTATGCACTTGTTATCGGTTTGGTTTATGTTATGATTTTATTATGCATTCATAAGCATGGCATATGCATGGTAGGTTGGATATCAGTTGGATATCGGTTGGATATTTGTAATTGTGATTTAAAGGCCCGCGCTCGTTCTGCAGACCTATCTCCGGATAACCTCAGCTGTTAAGTTGGTTTCTCGATAATGATCGAGGTATATCCGGCCAGGGATTGGCGGGTGGGTGTTTCGGGTTGATGAGCTCAGTAGAAGGCCTTGGCAACTGCATACTCATATATTTTTCATATTTGTTAATTGTTGATTATTTATCCTACTCAACCGTAAGGTTGACTGTGTATTCGTTTAACACCTGTGATGATCCATAATGGGGAGCAGAATTGACAGGTAACCGATGAGACAGATAAGAATGTGGGATGGCGTGAGGACTTGGATAGACCGACCTAGAAATAGATCACTAGTTTAGAAGTCTTAAGTTGTATTTTATTTTTCCGTTGTTTTAGTACTCTGAGAATTGATGTTGTAACAAATTTTATAATTCAAATAAATGCTGTGTTTCATTCAGTTTGATTATCTACTACCTCGGTTATTCTGGGATGGTAACACTCTCAATTATCCGGGAAGTCCTAGCACAGGCTCTTGGATAAATGGGGGTGTTACAAGCCCGCTAAAAAGAAAGAAGGCGTAGACAAAAAATGAAATAAATGCCCGCTGAAAAGAAAGAAGGCGGAGGCAAAAATGAAATTAAAGACAGCTGAAAATAAAGAAGGCGGAGGCAAGTATGATATGAAAACCCGCTGGAAAGAAATAAGGCGAAGGTGAAAGATGATGACGGTTCCCGAGAGCAATGATGAATGATGATGTAGATTCCATTCCCAAGTGGGACGATGAATGATGGAGCAGTTTGAGTTTGGGTCATAGTAGCACAATGCTCAGTGCCAGCTGTAGAGTTTTAAATTTTGGGTTAGTGTGTTTTTAGGCCAGTGTCAACAATTAAGGAGTCAACCATCCAGAAGCGATGGTTGAAGAGGTTTATCCCACAAAGATTTAACCATTCAGAAGCAGTGGGTGGAAAGGTTCATCAAGTAGTGTTTCTAAGGGTTCACTCCCGAGAAGTTGACCATTTAGAAGCGATGGTTGAACAGTTCTACCCCAGCAAGTCAATGTTTGAATTACGGGCCAGAACGGCTGATTTACATTTATACCCCCAGCGAGTCAATGTTTGAATTAAAATGCGCACACACTTACGGATTTCATTTTCTTTTGGTGGAGGGCGATGCCCAGCCATTTGTTTAACTACGGGTCATAATGCCCGTATCATAAGGTGTGTCCGCTCATCAAATGCAACCCCCTCATCTTCGATTTTAGAAAATTCAAAAAATTTTGATCCCGGGCGAAGCCCATTTTCAAATGAATTCTTAATTCAGGGCGAAGCCCATTTTCAAATGATTTTCGATTCCCGGGCGAAGCCCACCTTCAAAAAATTTTAAGGCGAGGCCCACTTGCAAATGAGTTTTAATTCCAGGGCGAAGCCCACCTTCAAAAGATTCAGGGTGAAGCCCATTTTCAAATTCTAGGCGAAGCCCATTTTCAAACGAATTTCCAGTTCCGGGCGAAGCCCACTTTCAAATAAGTTTTAGTTCCGGGCGAAGCCCAATTTCAACTAATTCTTTAATTCCGGGCGAAGCCTATTTATTCAAAATGTTCGGGTAGAAAACCCAACCCAATGTTTTTCGAAGTGATGGCATTATGTGTTTTTATGATATTTATGCAATTATATGTTTAAGTTTAAGACAAACATGCTTCAAGTCGGGGTTGTGTCGTTTTTTACTCCTGAGACTGCTATGATGATGAACGGAGAAGTCTCCAACAATGATGTAACGTTGCTCAAAGTTTGGGCATTGAATCATAGCTCAAGTGGGCTATGATCATGGAAATTGTCAACTTAAGTAAGTGACGGCATGGGCTAAGACTGCAGAATGCTAAGGAAAAAGTTTGCCAAACAAACGATGAAGGTTTGACTCCGTCATAAACGGATACGTAGGCGCCTCAGGATAAGGCTCAACCCACCATTCATGCAAGTCGATGGATAAAGGCATCCAGAACCATGTTTCAGATACCATCTCTTCTTTTTGCTGGCGAGCTTACATACGCAAGTCTAATGGGAACTATAAACGACCCGCGGAATCCTCAGGTCATTAGACTTGGGGTATACTTTGACTTTCACCATGTCCAAGCCTCAGTCAAAGTGGGGGCTCGGTAGATACCCGTATCTGTCGATATTGGAATTTACAGAAATCCCGTCAGACACCCGATGATGATAGGACAACATGTACTTCAAAGTTGGTCATATCATTATTTGAGTTCGTTTTACGATGTAAAAGGGATGTTGTAGATGAAAAATGTTTTATTAATGATATTTTTAAAATGTTTTATTCGTTTATTTTAATAAATGAAATTTAAACTAATTGCTCCAAATTCATTTTATTTATTTAATTTGAATTTATTTTATTTATAATATTTATTTTATTGAAAATAAAATATTTATTTTCTTCAATTTAGAAATTTCATTGGAAAAATGGAATTTCGAAAGTTTTAAAAGCGAGTTGAAAACTCGATTGAATGGGCGATTTAAGGCTCGTTTTTAGCTCGATTTTTAAGCCCGTTTTCTTTGCGAATTGGCACGAATTTCGAGCAGACGGACCCAACTTCATATTAATAATA
>VHZZ01010451.1:25260-36592 GCA_009801015.1 Silene noctiflora | reverse complement strand
ATTTTTGGTATCGAATTACGAGATTGGCAAGAATTTTGTACTAAAACAAGGACGTAAAGGAAAAGATAAACACGTCACTTATATTGTATTCCATGTCTCTATCATTTCATCTAATTTTCACATGTTCGTTTATAATTAGAACAGACGTGTAGAATTTTCTATAGGTTATGACCGAGACGGAGAGAGTAAAAAAATTAAACACGTCACTTATTTTGTATTCCCTGACTCCATTTTCTTTAGGTTATGACCATGACGAAGAAAGTAAAAAATTTAATATTAAAGCTCAAATGCACATGTAGGTACCAAACCCAAAGTGGCACCGTAAGCGCATGACTCGTCACAGCTTGAAATGCATTAGCCGGGAATTGAACTCGAGTCTATACCGTGGCAGGGTACTATTCTACCACTATACCACTGGTGCTTGTTGATTTTACATTGATAGTTAATTACTTTATCCATAATATCTAATTGATTGCACCTTTGTTGTAGACTTGTAGCCTTTTGAGCCCGCAGAATTCAGCACAAATAGGATTATACATCCAGTTGTATATAAGCATTGTATAACCAAGGTATAAGAATCCGAGCTTATATGTATTTTTTTCTGAGCTAATGCAAAGTTCATATTTTTAATGTGTAAATAGATGAGATCAAATACTTTCTAATAAAGCTCACGTTCTTTAACATAAAGCTCGGATACTTTATTACAAAGCTCAGATTCTACACCGTACAACTGGTACAACTGGTTGTATAGTCCATGAATTGAGAATTCAGTCGATATCCACATTTGACTATTCGTGCTTTTAATAAGCATTATTTTTTTTTCTAATATCTTAATTGAGAAGTTACACAACATATAACGCCACTATGTATTTATGTTTTGGATCCGTCATTGTTGATGGATTTCCGCAACTCATTATCCAAACAGATTCTTGGGTTATCGAACAATGCATGAAGGCTGATCACTTGCTCCCAACATCACACTTCCATTTGATAAAAAATTGCAAATCGTTTGTTGAGAGTTCGACATGGAAAGTGGAAATGCTTCATGTTTACCGTGAGGTAAATGCATGCACGGATTGGCTTGAGAATTTAGGAGTGTCTCAAAATCAACAGTTGAAGGTGTTTGACTATGAGGACATGTTGAATCAGTTATTTCGGCTAGTGTAGAGTTTGTTTTAACATCGTTTTATTGGGTGAATCCAACTTCTCTTTACCAAAAAGAAAACGACTCTATCTTGGGCCCCATTATTCAATCTAGTCAGGGCCCTGTAAATCTCAGAGATGGCCCTGCATGCTACCTAGACTATAAATAGAAATGATAACTATTGACTTATACGCGTAAAAGAGAATATTGATAACTATTGACTAAAACGAAGGGAGTAATATTTCTATTGTCTATCCTCTTAGTCTCTTACCACTCAATCAAAAATTATGACAAAAAAGGAAAAAAACGTGGTATATGTTAGGGATGAAAATTACACTTCCATCAACAACGACGTGGCACACATCTAGTGGAGGGAATAAAGTAGATAGGATTGATGACACGGATAAATGGGGACCATCGGATCAACATAACAAACTAACGCATAAAAGAGATATTTTGGAAACAACAAAAGGCACATGGGAAGAAGAAGTCAACAATTTGTTACCTACCTTTATGAAACTACCTTCTATTTGGGTGCAACCGACGCAGGAATCCAGGAGCAGAGGCAGGTAGACTTTGTGGACTCAACCCTACAAAAACAACAACTATATAAAATGGAGCAAGTCACAATCAGAGGATCATGTCATTCCACTCTCAGTACTTCGACATCACATCAACTATATCAATAGTTAACAATATTCATAGAAAAACAACCTTTGTATTTCCTCACTTTCGTATCTCCGTCCCGATTATAGTGCCAAGCTGGTGTTGAAGAAGGATAACCAGGATTTGAAAGTCCAAATCGCAGTGGTGGCCCAGTCTGCACCAGCAACCAGCTCGCTGCCTCTCCAGAACCTAGAGCCAGCCACCATCCGCAGGCCGTTTAGGCCATTTCCTTCAGAGTTGCGGTCACTCGACTAGATCTTGGAGGAGTGACACCAAGTGGAGTCGTCGAGCCCAGAGGATTGGGTGCCTTGTCCTTTGACAATCCGTCCAATCAACAGCTGACACCAGGTAATCCTCTGATTATTTCTCTGCCAAGAACTAACTTCCAATCCTTTGCAGGGACTCCTGCCCAGCAGACATTAGGATGACACCCTGGACCCCTTATGAATACAGCGTCAGCACCAGGAAATCACTTCCCCAATGGAGCGTGACCAGCAAGAGTGTCTCTGCAGCAGACACCTGGGTGGCAGCCATGATCTATAGTCAACGCAACACCGATAACCAGCCATCCCGGCGGTCAATTTTCTGAAGGAACCAGGTTGGGAGGTACCCCTTTTGGCCTTTCCCCCTGCTTCTAACTCTTTTGCAGGAGCAGGTAGTACGCTGGAGCAGCAATATCAGAAGCTGAGAGACCTGATCAACAAAATACCAGGAGTACCGCGTCCTCTAGAGAAGGCAGCACGGGAAAGCTACGCAGATTCACCCTTTGTAGACAGCATAGCTCTCTTCAACGTACCCAAAGGATTAGTGCCCCCAACCATGACGCTCTATGATGGAACCGCTGATCCCCTGAACCGTATCAACCAATATAAGAAGAAGATGATGGTCGTCACCGCAATAGGATCACTAAAGGAAGCCTGAATGTGAAAAGGATTTGGATCCACATTATCTGGAGCAGCCCTGCACTGGTTAGTGAGCCTGCCCAACAAGAGCATAACCTCTTTTGCAGATTTGGTCAACGCCTTCAACCAGCAGTTCGCCAGCAGCAGAAAGCCAGAGAAGCAGACCGACGATCTGTATCAGATAGTGCAGAGGTTCGAGGAGTCAACCCGGGATTTTCTAAACAGGTTCAACAAGGAGAAGGTGACAATTCCAAGGTGCGATGTAGCAACCGCTATAAAAGCCTCCCGCCAGGGTCTGCACCAGAGCTCAGATTTATACAAGGACCTGACAAAGTACCCGCCACCATCTTCGTAGATGTGCAAACAAAGGCACTAGCTGCAATCAGACTGGAGAAAGATTCTGGACCCAGGAGGCCAACTTACGATTCAGACCCAGTATCCATAAAAGCTCTAGTGGAAAAGAAAAGTGAAAGATCCAAGCCCTACAACAGAAGTGTGAACAAAGTCTCTGGAGGTACTGAGGAGAAACTAGACGTTGAGGGTAAGCGAGTACCGATTCACCACCAATCTTGCTGGCTTGATCAAGGCTCTAAAGGAATTGGGGAGGAGTGTCCGATGGCCGAAACCCCAGAAAAAAAGATACTCCAGCAGTGGAAGAGATACTGGCAAGAAGTGTGACTTCCATGATAGCAACACCCATGATACCGATGAATGCACTTCTCTGCGGAAGGAGGTTAGATATCATTATAACCAGGGGAACTTAGATCACATCCTGCCGAAGAGCACCAGAATAAGTTCCGCTGATCAGGCTCTGCCAGCTGCGCCACCCCTGTGCACCAGAATTTTCAACGTCATTACCGAAGGCTCAGAGCTTTGCGGGTTGACCTACTCAACATTAAATAGCCACGCCAGAAAGACCAAGGGAGACAAGACATAATCCTCTTGCAGAGTCAGTCACCAGAACCTGCCAGCAGTCACCTTCGACGAAACAAACGCATAGACTACTCTAGAGCAGCACCACAATGCATTGATCATTACACTCTCCATAGGGTATTGCAAAGTAAAGAAGGTTCTGGAAGATACAGGAAGCTCCGCGAATATGCTTATGCTAGCGACACTAAAAAATATAGGCTTCGACGAGAAAGATCTAGAAAAGATGTCATTCCCTTAGTAGGCTTCAGTGGAGAAACAACGCATTCTATGAGAGAGATCGTCATTCCAACCTACGCTGGAGGAGTAAATAAGCAGGTAAGGTATTTGGTTATTGATGGGCCTCTACTTACAATTTAATTTTTGGCAGGCCCTGGATCCACGAGATGAGAGCAGTACCATTCACCTACCACCAGTGTCTGAAGTTCCCAACACCATGGTGGGTGCAAAAGATTCGTGGAGACCAGAAAGATGCAGGAGACTGCTACAAGGTGGCTCTAAAGAAGACAACCAAGTCCCTAACATAGCAATTACAGAGCCAGCACATCCAGGAGCAGTACATCGAGCCCCCGCAGGCAGAAGTGGATAAAGTTAACCTGGACGTACTGCATCCAGAAAGGACTGTGCTGATTGGGTCAGAGTGCACCGGGGACATCCGCCAGGAGGTCCTTTAGCTGCTGAAAGCCAACATGGATTATTTCGCCTGGTCCTACAATGACATGGCGGGGATAGATCCAGAAGTAATAACCCATAAGCTAAGTGTGGATCCGAGTTTCAGACCAATCCAACAGAAAAGAAGGAAGTTTGCTGCAGAGAGAAACCAGGTTATAAACCAGGAAGTAGACAACCTACTAGCTGTAGGAAAGATTAGGGAAGTAAAATACCCAGAGTGGCTATCTAACGTGGTTGTGTTCCAAAGAAGAATGACAAGTGGAGAGTCTGCGTCGACTTCACAGACCTAAACAAGGCTTGCCCAAAAGACCCATTTCCACTGGCACACATAAATGCCATGGTAGATGCAACTGCAGGGCATGATATGCGCACATTCTTGGATGCCTGGAGCGGCTACAACCAGATAAAGATGCACCCCGACGGCCAGGAAACGACATCATTCAGATCAGAACGAGGTATCTACTGCTACAATGTGATGTCTTTCGACCTGAAAAATGCTGGGTCAACCTACCAGAGGCTGGTGATTATGATGTTCAAGGAGAAGATAGGCCGCACCATGGAGGTTTACATCGATGACATGGTAGTGAAATCGAAAAAAGCCGCATTGCACACCCAGCACCTGACCGAGACATTCAATACCTTGAGGAAGTACAAAATGAAGCTTAATCCATCAAAATGCACCTTTGGAGTCTCGTGTGGGAAGTTCTTGGGGTACATGGTAACCCAAAGAGGCATCGAGGCCAGCACCGAGCAGATCAAAGCCGTACTGCAGCTGGAATCACCCTAGAAACCAAAGGATGTTCAGCGCCTAACAGGAAGGGTAGCAGCCTTGAGCAGGTTCATATCCAGATCCTCAGACATATGCAGGTTGTTCTACGATATACTCAGGGAGAGCCAGAGGTTTGACTGGACCAAGGAGCACGAAAAAGCATTCCAGGAGCTGAAACGTTACCTGAGCACTCCGCCGCTCCTGTCAAAGCCAGAGCCAGAAGAACCGTTATTCCTGTACTTGTGAGTGACTGAAGTGGCTGTCAGTGCTGTCCTAGTGCAGGAACAGGAAGGAACACAACACCCAGTATACTACGTAAGCAAGTCTCAGCTTCCAGCAGAGACCAGGTACACTTCGCTCGAAAAACTTGTCCTCGCTCCCGTTACCGCATCTTATAAGTTACGCCCTTATTTCGTGTCTCATACTATTTCTGTGGTAACTAAATATCCACTCAAGACTATTTTGAGGAAACCAGAATTGTCAGGTCAAATGGCTAAATGGTCCGTGCATCTGAGTGGGTATGATCTAAAGTTTGAGCCTCGCACAACAATAAAATATCAAGCCTTGGCAGATTTCGTGTCTGATTTCTCCCCCGTCGTCCAGACCAGGAAGAAAAAGACATCTTGAGTCTAGAAGAGGGAAGGGAAGCTAGATATGGGAGCTGAATGTAGATGGAGCCTCCAATGCTAGAGGAGCTGGGGTTGGCCTGGTCTTGAGGTCACCTCAGGGAGAACTCATTAACCAAGCAGTTCGATGTGAATTCAAAGCCATAAATAACGTAGCAGAATATGAGGCCTTGATCTTGGGTCTGCAACTGGCCCTAGGCCCGATGATCCGGCACCTTATAGTCTGTAGTGACTCCCAGCTCATAGTAAACCATGTCAATAACATCTATGAGGCCAAGGACACCACAATGATAGCTTACCTAAAGTTGGTAAAAGAGTTGACCCTCAAGTTCACCACGTTCAGCATCAGGCACATACTCAGGGACCAGAATGTCGAAGCAGACGCTTTAGCTACTCTGGGGGCAACTTTCAAACCAGATGCAGTCTCCACGATACCCGTTGTACAGGTATTGGAGCCTGCAATTCAGAAGGGAGGTCCAGAAGGAGCAACAGCTGTAGGAAACGAGACCCAGACCCAGTGGCTACAGGAAGCAGGGGTACTCAACAACACTCAAGAGCAGGATGGAAGCCTAGACTAGAGGAAACCCTACATTGAATAGTCGCAGAACGACATACTACCAGCCGATAAAAAGGAGGTACAAGGCTTTAAGATGAAAGCATCTAGGTTTATACTAATCGATGACGTCTTGTTCAAGAAATCTCTCGCTGGACCATATCTGAGATGGCTGGATCAGGAGGAGTCACAGACTGTCTTGCATGCTCTCCACAGTGGTGAGTGTGGAAACCATGCAGGGGGCCAAAGCCTGCCCAATAAAGCCCTCATGCAAGACTACTTCTGGCCTACGATGCGCAAAGATGCTTTGGAGTATGCAAAATAATGCGATGCTTGCCAGAGGCACGCACCAGTCAACCACCAGCCAGCAGAGCCTCTGCATCCAGTGGGATGGACATCGTTGGTCCATTGCCTAGAGCACCAGGAAATAAGCTCTACATGCTCGCCATGACAGACTATGTTTCTAAATGGATAGAAGCAGAATCATTTCCGGAGATCAAGGAGCCTCAGGTCATATCTTTCATCAAACGCAACATCTGCAGATTCGGCATTCCTTCGGAGATAATATGTGACAACGGGTCTCAGTTTATTGGATATAAGACCGAAGCATTCTGCGCCGGGTGGAATGTTTCGCTACAAAATTCTACCCCCCCAGAAATCCTCAATCCAATGAGCAAGCTGAGTCCAACAACAACATCATTATAGAGAACCCGAAGAAAAATATGCAGGAGATGGGAGGCAAGTGGGCAGAGGAGCTACCTCTAGTTCTTTGGGCAGATAGGACTACCCCCAAAGTCGCAATAGGCCAGATTTCTTTCAGCCTGGTGTTTGGAGCAGAAGCAGTAATTCCGTCTGAATTCAGAGTTCCTACTCACAGGTGTGGGTGCATAACAGAGGAGCGGAACCAGGTGGAAATTGCAAGCAACCTGGACACAGTTGATGAGCTCAGGATCAGTGCCCAGATCAGGATGGCGTCGTATAGGCAGACCGTGACCAAAAGTTACAACAAGAATGTGAAAATAAGAACTTTGTAGGTGGGAGACCTGGTCCTGAGAAATACCTTCCAGAACACCAAGAAACGGCAAGCAGAAAAGTTTGCGTACAACTGGAAGGGGCCTTACCAGGTGGACAACATAGTTGGAAATGGAGCCTATAGACTTATAACGATGGAAGGGCAGATGGTGCCCAGATCCTGGGATATTATTCCCTTGAAAAAGTATTTCATCTAAGTGATCAACGCAGTCAACAATTGGGTACTCAGTATACCAGATGCAGCCCGCCAGGTTCCAGGTTCTTACTTAAAGGCATTTTCTGGTTCCGAAATTTTATTTTTTATTTCTGATTTTGGAAATTTGTTTTTATTTCTGATTCTGATTCTGATTATGAAAATTTTGTTTTTTTTCTAAATTCTGATTCTGAAAATTTGTTTTCTAATCCTGATTCTGAAGTCTTGTTCTTTAATTCTACTTCTGAAATTTCGTTTTCTGATTCTAATTCTGGCTCTGAAATTTTGTCTTTTAGTTTTGATTCTAAAATTTCGTTTCTTGACTTTGGTTCTAAATCTGAAATTTTGTTTCGCAAATATTTCGGTTTTACAAAACTGGAACACATTCCTTTTAAAAAGTAAAATTATTCGGCAGAGCCTGCATTCTCTACAGATGACGTGTGTCTGTGGCTACGCACTTACAACCGGGACAAACCAGCCTCTCGCGCAGCATTAGCACCCACGTAAGCCTGACACCTCAGACAAGAAAAGGGTAAACAGACCCCAGAGCCAGCATTCAAACAGCGATGGCCAAATACATAGTGCATGCACAGCAAAGCAAAGTACGCCAGCAACGGCAAAGATATAAAACGAAACTACGCCAGAAACGGCAAAATAAAAAGCCAAACGGTAAAGCATAGAACGTTTTAGAAGCATAATATTAGCATATAAAACATGTTTATGATGCATGCACAGAGTCTGAAACAAAACATGTCTGGTTCAGCAGAACCAGAGTAGAATACATCTAAACTGTTTGTCAAAGCTAATATAAGTTATGCCATGCAGGGCCCAAATATAGTCAGCTAGCAAGTAAAATAAGTACTAATTCCTGGAACCTGTCAGCCCTCCAGAACAACGCGCTCCACCATCTCAGCAGTAGGACTCTGAATGTCAGGAGCAGAAGTCCTCTCCGTCTCAGCAGCTGGAGTCTCCACCAGCTCTGCAGCTCAAGTCACCTCCGTGTCAGCATCTGGAAGATCCTTGGGATCCTCAGCCTCTTCCTCCCCAAGGTAAAAAAGCACGTCCAAGTTCAGACCCTCTGGGAAATCCGTAGCCAAAGACCTCTCCTCAGCCTCCAGATTTCAAGCCCGGTGCTCTCCACTTTGAAACGCCTTGATACAGTTTATTTTGGTCTCCAGAGAAGCATAGATAAGAGGATTCACCAAGGTGCTCCTGAGGTCAGTATTCTTCTCCTTGAGCACCTGCACCTCGGAAGAAAGGGAAGATTCAGCATCCAGGGTCTGAGTAAGGCGAGCCTCAACATCACCAAAACGGGCCTCAGCAGCAGCCAGGCGACTCTCAGCATCAAAAATACAATCCAGCAACTTCAACTTCTGAGTAGCCTCCTCCATCAGCAGATCCTGGATCGATGTTAGTTGGCCTGCACCTTAAGCTCACCCTCCTTAGCCATGCTCGTCTGCTCTAGAAGCTTATATTTCTCTGTCTGCAGCTTGCAGACGCTGTCCTCCTGGGTAGAAACCCTCTGTCGAAGAAATATGGCCATCTACAGGGACTGCCAATCCAGAATAGGAACAGATTCAGCAGCAGGACTGGAAGCAGGCTTCTTCCTGGAGATGGAGCCAGAAGCAAGAGTGGAGTCTGCCTTTCTTTTCTCAACAGGCTTAGGAGCGCCCCAGTGACCCTCTACCTCATCTGGGCCAGAATTATTTCCAAAGTAACCTTAGGCTTAGCGGATCCTGGAAGAGGGTAAGCAGTCAAAAAGCAGCAACAACAGTACAAAAGGTAAAGAAGCAACAGCAGCTTGTTCTTGCAGAACAACAATAGAGGTTCCAGCAGAATGAAAATAGCGTTCACAACCCGAAGGACTAATTTCCCTCCTAACTCTGAAGCCGAGAAGGAAAATTGGGGGCAATTATTAGGGATGAAAATTACACTTCCATCAACAACGACGTGACACACATCTAATGGAGGGAATAAAGTAGATAGGATTGATGACATCGATAAATGGGGACCATCGGATCAACATAACAAACAAACACATAAAGGAGATATTTTGGAAACAACAAATGGCACATGGGAAGAAGAAGTCAACAATTTATTACCTACCTTTATGCAACTACCTCCTATTTGGGAGCAACCGACGCAGGAATCCAGGAGCAGAGGCAGGAAGACCTTGTGGACTCAACCCTAGCAAAACAACAACTATATAAAGAGGAGCAAGTCACAATCAGAGGATCATCTCATTCCACTCTCAGTACTTCGACATCGACATCAACTACATCAATAGTTAGGAATATTCATAGAAAAACAACCCTTGTATTTCCTCACTTTCGTATCTATGTCTAGATTATAGTGCCAAGTTGGTGGGATTCCGACTCCCCCGCGGGTTTTCCCACATCGGGTTTTCCGCGTCACCAAAATATCTCGTGTCAATCTTTACTTTCGTCGTTTTTTTTCTTTCATTCGCATCGTTTCATTAGTTCACATGTTGGCAAACGATCAATCGCTTTAATTCACAATTAAATCAACTACTTGGTGAATTTTTACCAAAACAGTATATATTCACAACATGATATTGATGAAAGAAAAATAGAAAGAGGGGGGAAATTTACAGAGGATGAGCTGAGATGGAAGCCACGGATGAACTGAAGATGGAAGCCATTGTTGAATGTAGAAAGATCAGAAAATGTGATTCAATATGAGAAAGACGGAAAATTTGTTCAAATAGGAGACCAAGGCTCGGAACTTGAGTTTTTGTTGACTTTTTGCATGGATTACGGTATTAGCAACCATGACAACCTTTTTTTGGTTGTTCTCATAACTAAGTATAGATCCCGTATTACAGTACGGTATTTGTAAAGGGTTCTTTTAGATAAAGTTGTAATTAGAATGTTGCCATTAAACATTTTTATATTTAATAAATCTATTATTATAAAGTTTTGTATTAAGACGGATTCTGAATCACTTATAGTAGTTGAGAATTTATATTATTACTGAAAATAGAAGAGAATGGAAGCAGTTGAGCGGGAAAAATGAGCGGAATTAGCCTAAACTTGTTAATCTTTTAGTTTATAGGGGATTTTAAAAATTCCTCGTTTTTCTCTCTATCGATTAACACTTGTAGTTTATGTACCAATTTTATGCGATTACATAAAAAGTGATTATTTTATAATAAATCTTATTCAAGTGTAGAATCTAGCAAAGTTGCCATTCCCCCAAAGCGACCTCCTTTTTGGAAAGTCGTTGTTCGGGACGACTTACTTTGTTTTACGGCAAAAAAGTTGATTTATGCAAGTCGCGATGTGGCACAACTGCACAAGCACTTAACGAGAAACTCGATAAAACTAGAAAAGTGATTACCTGAAGTCCTGAACCTATTTTTTGTTATTAATTCGAAATAAGCCTCTCATTTTTGGAATTAGTTTTCATTTTAATCCTATTTAAGAAAAAAAAAGAAAATCAATGAATTAAATACCATATTTATTGGAGTCCATCATTTCTTTATTTTTAATTAAAATACCTTTACAGAGAACAAAAAAGAAGATAATTGATTGAAAATTTGAAACGTAAAATGTAATGTCTAAACGAACAAAAATTATGATTTACCGTATCCCGTATTTCGATAGGGATTGTGAAAGTCGTTTTCCATACTCATTCCACGTACCCTTAAAATGAGTAACATCTTTTATATGTACCAATCTTACAACTGTTATGTAATCTGTTAAATATAACTTACTTTTTGTGAGTTATATCACATTATAATGGTAATTAGTCTAAGATATTTCACCTTGAAAAAATCTTGAAGAAATCTTACATTGCTATATATATTTATCAAAGATCTCACT
>VHZZ01010451.1:5720-21093 GCA_009801015.1 Silene noctiflora | reverse complement strand
TGTGGAATGGAGTATGTTAGATCACGATCTAGATTTGACAATATCAAGCTCAACGGATTCAATTCAAAGTTGTGAAGTATTACCCTATGCGGTGAATGGAGTAAATTTTTTACCTGATTTTTATTTACATGCAATTATTTGAGCACTTGAATTATAGGCATTAAAATATACCAACTAAAATTCGAAGTAGAAAGAAAAAACATAAATAATGTATCAAATATCAAATGTACTCTCTTTATTGTGAAATTTGGATAATGGGCACAAGTTCCATAATTCCAAAAAATTGCTTTTTCAAAATAACATGTATATCCCAAATTTTATGCTAGCCTTCATCCTTGTTCACAGAGATTTTTCTTCTTACTTCTCACCATTTGTGCCGTCAATGACGCATGCCTCGCCATTGCGGATTTTCAAATATTTCTGGTTTCGGTGTAGAGTGGCCATGCGTCCAGCTTCTGCAACGCTTGGCCACACTTCATACTTCCGGGTTATTGGGTGTTGAAAAATAGTGAACGAATCCGCCCCAGTACATAATTTTAGCTTAATTGAATCTCTTATCATAGCATTCCGTAAGCGATAGTAATTCGCTAAGATAGTAGCACAATCGTTGGAGTGTTTTGGATGATTTTTTGGTGCCATGGCTATGTACTGATGAAAAGTTGAAAGTGTTGGTTTTGAACTTGTGATGGATGATGTTTTATTCACAATAAGAATACTTATATATAAAGGCTATGGACTATATGAAAACACAACCATTCAAGTGTTTTGGTAATATGTGCGTCGGAGTTGATATCATTTTGATTTTTTACCAAATATATCACGCGATCAACGTAAAAATGTTGTCCCACATATGATCAATCTTGATTTTGTAACAATTCGCATCAATTGCTTTCGTTAAATAGATTTGAATTTTTGGTATCGAATTACGAGATWGGCAAGAATTTTGTACTAAAAGAAGGACGTCAAGGAAAAGATAAACACGTCACTTATGTTGTACTCCATCATTCACCTAATTTTCGTCATAGTATTTTCACATAATTTGAAAAAACGCGTAGAATGACTTAAAAGAAAAGATAAACACATAGGTGCAATACAAAGCAATTAACCAGTCATCAGTGGAGCTTATAATAACACCTGAGAAAATTATAAAAGTAACAACATTAACAATGAAAACTTACCACTGTGCTGACGAGGACTACCGTTATTGTGCTTGTTATCATGATTGCATTGCCCCTTAGCTGTGTGTGCCCTCCCCTTGTAAACTGCACAAGTAAATTCAGCAATGGTCTCGTGATTTGAGCTTTGCTGCACGTTTGTGATCTTTCAAAAATCAAACCATAATACTTCCTCGGTTCCTCCATTCATAATGGTTCACTACATTTCTAACTCAGGAAGTTTCAACTTTTGGTCTTTCGGAGAACTCTGAAGTCTGACCGTACAGGCGTAAAACGACAAAAATGCCCTGTCATAAGTCTTTGGTTCCACAATCCAAGTATCTATCCGCGTGCTTGCTTACACTCTCAATCCACGTGACAAATATGGGCTTCCCACTTGCCCTTTTCTATAAACCGTGTGCCGCATGGACATGAAATGAATCTAATATATGGACAGAGTAGCAAGTAAGAAGGCTGAAATATGAACCGTACATACCTGATTATACGCAAGCGCCATAGAGACAGCACCCCTCATGAGACCAGCCCACCATATGATCACCTTGAAGAATTAGAGGAATGTAAATACTTTCACATCAAATGATAAGAACCAACATATCTCCAACACACAAGGAAAAAGGTTACCTGTTGCCTGAAAGAGATTTTTTCGCTGGGGTTTTTCTTGGAGAGATTCACTAAGAGGGATAACGGAAACACAAAAGCAGCTCGCCCAAGCATGAGAAGGCCCAGCAAGATGGAACTCACAGCCACAGATGTACCAGGACTGCAACGAGATCAGGAACCCAGAGGGCAGAAAAGTTAGCTGATCTAATAGTTCAGAGATTATTTCAATCACCGTTAAGACATACGCATAATTGCATACCTATTACTAACAAATCTCCACTTCTCAATGTCTAGAGCATCCATACCGACATACAGAAAGATGAAGGTCTCAGCAACAAATGACAGTGTGGCAAAAGCATGTCTGAAATTAGAAAAAGAAGAGATCCATGAATCTGGTTAACCATAATCACACGAATAAATGAATAATTGAGTAGGTTTATCTTTTAACTATGCATCTTGCAGCCAGGATGAACTGGATCATTATGTATTTCTTATCAAATTACAGGGTTAATGGCATGGTCTCACACTCTCACATGTGAGATCGTCTCATATAAATTCTTTTTATCTTTAAAAATGAAAGAGAGAAAGAGAAGGGAACGTACTTGGTTGTCACTCTTGAGCTCTCAGTCACATTGTGCCATGTGTAATGAGACATGACAATCCCACAGAAAAATACGGTAAGAATTCCACTCAAATAGAATAGCTACAGTAAACGGGCATAATCAGTGACTGACATAATGCCAATTGACAAATCAAAAATCACTATGTTTGTCCAAATAAAAAGGTCACCTCGGCAAGAATGTATGATAGATAAGCCATAAGAATCATGAGAGCAACCTCACGATCGGTGGAGTGCCTGCAATTTAGGTATCAGTTAAAGACGCATTGGACTTACTTACAAAGATGTATTCATTGACACCCTAAAAGAGAAGAGGGATGAAAGGTCTAGAAATTGCTGATATGATCTTAATCATTTCCTACGGAGCACATAAGCACATAATTGTGAAGCATAGTTTTTTTTGGTTAAATACGGTAAGCATAAGAAAAGTCTTTGTGTTCAACCCTACTTAATAATTTATGCATATGAGATAAATATTCAAGAATATATTATTTCACCATATAAAGAAGAAGAATAGACAGTAGATCAGAGAGGGCGAGAAGAGCCATTCATTTATTTAGAGTAAAAGATTAAGCAAAGGTATTGGAATTCAAAAACTATTTCTTGATTACTACCAACATTGAAGATGATACTATACGGATTTAGAAGATTACTAAGTACTGGAAGAAAAGGCAACACAATGAGAATTATCCAAGGCATTATATTAATATATATGCCGGGATACTGCACTGCGACCGAGTTATAAAAGGTTTACACATAAGTCCTCTAAAGCGGTGGCATCGGCTGTATTATGGTGCGGCGACCAATTCCTGGATCCAGTCCTAAACCAAGATTTAATAATATGCACCAAAGTGAAAATTTACCATGTTATCACCAGCGAAATGAAATATCACAATAGTACCTTTCGAAATTTCACCCGACATCTAGAAGTGTACTTACTACTTTCTTGCTTACGAGTGTTACGAATTATAAAGTTACAACCCAATAGTGGCAATTACGCCATTTCAGCCACCAAAGACCAGCCAGCAGCTGAACATAGCTATATCAATTTGGCTGGAGCTGAATAAATGGCACAGCCAGAAGGTAGTAGCAAAGTATCAAACTAAGTTAGTTTAACTAACAGTAGATAATTCAATTTATTAAATCTCGCCCTTATACATAAAAGACATTTTTTAACAATCAACTTTGAAGTCAACTACGAGCATACAACTGTCTAACTGTATTAAAAAAATTCTGGTAATTTATAAAACACTAGGTTGGCATACCTCTTTCATTAGTGAAATAAACGAACATGCTACCAGATGGTGGAAAAACAATGTGTATCCTAATGATACTAAACAATAAAGGACAGGAATGAACTTCAGTATAATACAGCATTTAGTAATACAGGCATGCAAGCAAAAATGTTACAAATAAGTTTATGTTCTTGAAGTTTAGATTCTTGCTTCTGTCAGAAATGCATAGAGAAACCAAGAAACTGATCGATTATCACGATCTACATGTAGGATATTTCTTCAATAGACATTGATTACAAAGTGATAACAAACTCCAATATCATGCAGCAAGACCACTGAAATTTATGAGGTAGGGAGAGAATAAATGATACAATAACAAGGAAAGACATACCTTCCAAAATAAAGCTTTTTGATGACATAAGCACTGAGCAAACCAGTCTGCAAAATGAAAAAGCTATCATCTAACCAGACCAGAGAGAAACCATTCCATACTAAAGACGTTTTTGCTCTCCCTCCCGGACTCCCTTGTCTTAACAGTTAACACCACTGCATTCCCCAACCTTAGACCTCTACTTAAAGTACCGATCAGCTAAGCCATATGCTCAGGGATACAAACTAGGATATTTCGTGAGTATCAAAGCTATGAAAGGAGGTAGAGACTTACTATCGCTCCAAGCAGCGTGCTTGCAAAGAATAGATACAGGAAATTGCCAGAAAACTGTAATGCTATTCTGTGATCAATATTTGTGAGGTCAAAGTTCTGGATCGCATTAAAAAGTACCACTGATGTGGCATCATTCACAACACCTTCACCAAACACAAGACTATACAGCAAAGGGGTCTCGTCTTGATTAAGAACCTGGTCCATCAAAGGCAAATATTAACTCCTATGCAATAAAAGTGTGCTTCCGAATTCTTCAAAAGGTATGATATGTACTCACCTGCAATGTGCAAACAGAATCGGTCGCAGCAAATATTGCTCCAATTGCTGAAAACAGAGTACAAAAATCAATATAATCCTAACTTAATAAAGCATAAGGTTCGGCAACATCAGACAGCAAGGTACCAAGATAGTCCCCCAATTCCAGAGCGCCAATATCTAACGTCTTAAACAACTCCATAGCTCCTGCACCGTGAACCACAAATGAACACTTGAAGCAAAAGCAAGCACCTTAAACACACATCTAGAATTACTAATTATCACTGTTCAGACAAATCATGTTTTTCTTAGGTATACACTCCCCGACTAAATCATATAGTAGTACGAGTCGTATTATTGTATGTGTGTCCAATCTCTAAGAGTCTTACGATTTACATTAAGGAAGCTATATATGAGGGTTCTTAAAAAAGAAAAACAGGATATTCTAGTTCTAGTTCTAGTTCCTACAACTTCAATTAGTGAAAGCTATTCTATGCAAACGTTCTAGAGGCAACTATGAGACTACAAGAAAACAGAGATGTGGTGGTAAGATTTACCTAGAGATATGATGAAAAAAGACACTAGTGTACCAAGAGCTCCAAACATTACAATAGTAATGAAATTACGGAAAAATTGCTTCTTTTTTACTTGAAACCTGGAGCACAAAGGAAGTAATCATGTCAGTAAAAAGATTTGACTTTCAGAACCAGAGCATCCTTGAAGATCTAATATTCTCGTAGACATAATCATGTCTTATATTTAAAAAAAATTACCAACTTAAGCAACGGAACAATGTTTATGAAGTAACATGTGCACAAAAATGGAAACGGGCCAATTTACGCTTTAACAAAATGATAATAAGGTCTTTTTACAATTAAATGAAATCAATAACTAAATGAAATGTTTCAATGAAACAATTAACTGAGAAAAAAACAAAAGGCTTTTATAAATAGGACTGAGTAAGCTAAAACAAACAAGTCATGAAACAGAGCCAAAAATAGTCCATTATAATCGAGATTTCGAACAACCGACATTTTCCACATCAGCCGTTAAATCGTCATAATGTCATGTCGCATGAAATTGCCTTATCTGAGTGAATAACTTTGGAAATACAGATCTCTACTTCCAGCACAAAAGTTCAAGACTCTACTTTTACTTCACGTCCCAAAATGCATTTCCGATTGAAACTTAAAAGAGTGCTTTAAGGCCCTAAGGGTAATAGTCTTACTCTACACATAAATTCCCACTAACACAGCTGTAAGGCCGAGAATCGCAACAAACGTTTCAAATTTTCAATAGTCCTTCAGTTAAATTTCACAATGAAAACCAACTTACCCAGCATTAAATATGATAGGCGGAAGAAGATAGATAAAGAAAAGATCTTCACTGAACACCAATAAATGAGAACTCTTTCCTCCACTAATAAGTAGAATCAAAACTCCTGTGCCCAAACCCTACAACAGCACAAACCAAAACCAGAAGACACAAGTTAACCACAATCATGATAAAATCTTCAAAATTGACAAAGATAATCAACCGAGGAATGAATGACTCACTATAAGTAGTGCGGTGATGGACTCGTTCATCCATCGATTCTCTTCAAGCAGGTGGCCGATCACAATGCAGCCACATAATAGTGCCACGAACAAATTCATTGAGACCACAGAAGTGTGATCGGAGGTGGACAACATGCCCTCCTTGCTTGACAATAGAGAACTGAATTGAAATGCCATAGCTAACGACAACAACACTCAAAAACAAGGATAAAGTGCGTATATAACTAAGGAATTCGAGATCCTAAGTAATGTTCCAGAAGTAGAAATTCATTCAAATTGGACAATTTTGGCTAAATCTTTGTCTCCTGCTGTCCATCTCACGACCCTCGCAAACTCCTACACCATACTAACTCCGCACATCTGAAATTGTCAAATGCCAAAGAACATAAATGTCAGAAAAATAACTATAATGACATTGTTAATCAGCAAAGATCATCACTAATTTACATTACTATAATAAAGTAATATCGACATCAATGAGCCTCAGATGCTTAAGTTCTTGTAAGTCCATACACTCCCCGTGTCTTAAGTAATATTGACATCAATAAAGTCCGGTATGTATTTGGTCTGGAGCGGTTTTTGAACACCCCTACTTGTAACACCATGATTAGAATTAAATAACATGCAGTACAATTTACAGACCAATTACAAGCTCATCAACTTAAACTCGATAGCAAGACCACCATCCCATAAACAAAAACCTCATAAAATCTCTAGACAACAGATACAGTAACATTATTAATCATAAAGACCAGCAACAATCAAGCTCACTGTACTATGCAATATCCATAATTACACCTCCCTTAAATTTAAGCTCTCGGATTATCACCATGATCACAATCACATGTGCAAACTAGAACAAAATAATCTCAATAACAAGCCAATAACTTAAACAGACAAATGATCCCTTCCTAACAACAACAAAGCCCGTGGAGGACCTTAGTTATGTCGGGATGGGGCTGGGCCCCCCGCTAACCACTTAAGTCTATATATATCTTTGTGCAAAAATGATCCCACAACCCCCTTAACTCGCTGATCAAGTATAATAAATACTCTCTTCGTCCCAATCATGTGTTCACCTTTGATTAAAATACCCCTCACAAACGAATCATTTGTTTACCATTGTTAAAATACCTCTCACAAAGAAATGAAGAATTAGAAAGCTAAACAAATAATTGAGCTGGAGGGAGTATTTATATACATTAGGTGTTCAAATTTTGGCTCTATCACCCCTATGTCACAGAACAAAACCTTAGTTCAACAACAGTCCCCATCGGCTAACATGAATCATCATTTGAAACCATTCAAGAATAAACTTAGCAAAAGCATGAATGATCAAAACAACATGAATAAAAAATGCAACCATGATCATAAATCATAATCATAATTAGCATAATTAAAACATACCAAAGAGTTTCCAAGTGTAATGAATGTAGGAGGAGACAACTTCAAATAATTTCCCTCCAAAAACACAAAATTCAGCAATAGCCCAGAAAAAGTAAGATGAATTGTCAACAGTTTCCTTCCAAAAACATAAAATCCAGCAATTACCCAGATAAAAATACAATGATTATCAACAGAAAGGTTGCTCCTTTGAATAAATTATCATGAATCACAAACACCCAGATATTCCAAAAGCTAAAAAAGGATACTTGAACAATAATTCAGGTAAATTATGAATTTCAATTTTAATGAAGGAGAAAAATCAGAGGAAAAACAGTGTCTGGATTAGAAAAATGCAATAATTTGAAAAGACAAATGATGATTAATTACAATTACAATAATGGGTGTAATAAACACGCGGAAGAAGATGATTAGAAGGAAGAAAGTGTTGAAATTAATGAGGGACCTGCTTGTAAAATTGATGCTAATAAAAATGGAGGAAAGAATCGCGAAGTGTGCGGATGATCACGGACGTAAAGGAAGGGACTACGCATAGCCATTCATGTCTATTCTCGTGATTCCTTCCTATATCATTGGGTGCTTTATTATTTACATTACACGTGGTAATTGAGTCACTCGGAATGGGTTTGGATCTGGTTAAACTCGGTCAGGTTATATCAAGTTAGGATTGTATCGGATCAGCGTACCATTTTGGATCGTATCGGGATCGGATAGATTCGTTATCGCGTCAAGTCATTTTAGGTTAATTCGTGTGTCGGGCGGTCGGGTTTGGGTTTGGTCATTATTGGGTTTATTACTTTAACGCATTACTTCAATATTAAGCTTAATCATTGTTGCATCATCAAGCTATTCAAGTCAATAACGGATCGGATTCATATCGAGTTGAATTCGAGTCACTGATTATCGGATCGTATCAGGTGTCAGAACGACGGGGCAATTCCGTGTTTTTAATTTGTAGGGTTTTGTTGGGTCGGGTTTTGAGCGACATTGTTCAGATTTGTCGGTCTTGTCAAGCTTGTCAGCTCTATACATCGGTATCCCATACTTCGTCATTTGTTTATCTTTGTTTTTGGTACAAACCAAGAAAAGGAGAGGGATCATTGATAGTCGTAGTTAATGTATGATAAGTAACAATAGTGTAATTGAATGATCAAATGCCTCATTAAAAACCTTCACAATATAAAAACGTAAACTAATAAATGACACATCCTAAAATGGAACAAGTAAATAAATAACTAGGAAGGAGGGAGTACCATTTATTTTGGGTATACTTGTAAGGTCACTCACAAAATGTTTGTCACTCTCTTTCCTTGAAAATTTAACTTATTTTAATCATATATACTCACATATATTGAGTTACGTGAATGGTTTTGAAACGGCGTTATCACGATCTTTTATTTTTGGAGGGGGAACACACAACAATTACATACTTAAGTTTATCGAGCACTGGGTAAACCCATTATAACATGTAAATCACGCGAGGTTGGTCATTCATCCTTTGTGCTATTGTACCATAGTGATAGGCCCGGAATCTAGAAGGCATAGTGCTAAACTCTTAAAGCAGACGCATCCAAAAATAAACCTCGTTAAAATTCTTTTTGTAGGTCTCAAACTTGAGGCGTTTTGACCCAAAGTTTAGCCATTAGACTTCACCTTTATTATGGGAGATAAATACTTTATTATTGCTACCTTTTATTTTATTTACTTATTTTACTTTTAAAATTCTATCAGACAAAATTACATGGTAAAAATTGTGATGTATTTTGAGATTGATGGAAGGGTCAAATTGTCTTATACAATTTATTAAGTGATGCAAATTCGAAAGTTTATGGAAATTAATTCAATTTTGATTACACTTAATACGTGTGATTTTTAACTAATAATTTTATGTTTGAAAATAAACACAACCTAGTGTAATGGGAATGCAAAATTAGGAGAATGCTTCTTCTCTCCCGGTCATTTATTAACCTTTGGTTTTGGTACAAGGATCAAAGAGAGGAGAGAAACCATTTGTGATTGATGTTATTGAGTGACAAGTGAATGATAAGATTATGTGAATGATATGATTGCCGCTAAAACTTCGCAACAAGTTTCATTTGTAATTTGTATTGTGAAAACAACTAAGGTGTCGTTTGGTTGCCCCATTAAAAGTGGGTGAATTGGAAATTCACGTGAATTGGAAAAATGGARGGTGTTTGTTTGCCCAAAATCACGTGAATTGCATTTTCCTAGGAGTCTCAAATTCCTCCATTATGGAGGAGTTTAATTACCTAGTCTCCCCTAGGTAGTTGGAAACTCCCGCATGAATCCAACTCCCGGATGCCAACCAAACAAGTTTTGGGCAATTCACGTGAATTGAGAATTCACGTGTTTTGTAAAATCATGGGAAATTAATTCCCGTATGGCAACCAAACGAGGCCTAAATCTTCGTGCGTGTTTTCGACCTGTATTGATACTTTTATTATTAAGAGTATACATAATTCATCAAAAAAATCCATCTTAGTCATACTGATGTATAATGTAGCTAACTAGCTATGAATAAATTAGCTTTAAGAAAACAATACGTGTGAATTGTGATTATGACTTAATGAGTATATACGTAATTGTATTGGATTTGCTCTCTTTATCTTAACAAAATGATTAAAGGGAAACTAGATCAAACAATCATTGTCGTTTGCTATGTATGTATAAAATATATATGCTATGAATGATGTGTCCTACTTTTATAGTTCTAGAACGTACTTAGTAATTTGATATACTTTCTATACTCATCAGTTAACGGATACAAATATGGACACAGACACGTGAAACTGCATCTCACAAAATTTAGGATACGAGACACATTATTTAAATTTAATAAAATATATATTTTATAGTTATAAATAAAGTATTATTTTATTTTTTTAACTCCATCTGATATTAAATTTAAATAATTAAAATTAAAATTTGATTTGGATATAAATCATTCTCATTCTCATTTTTGACCTAAACTCATCTTCTAATCAATTTCTTTCAATCTTTCGACATCTCACTCCTAGTTTATAGGTATCTGACAAATTTAAGCGTGTTTACGACACGATTTTAAATATGGGACGCTGGTTAGTAGTAGTTTCCATACTACCAAGGAACTATAAGTAATTAGTCTACACTCAAATGATTTTGTAGTAGTTTTTGTGTTCCATCCTTTTCACCTACTTTGCTACTCATTGTGTCATCTTTCAAGATTATGGTCAAGGTTATCTATTATTAATTGTCCTCTTTTAGTTCTAGGAAGGTCTTGCACATTCTTATGATTTAGTCTTAGATGTTAATTAGTTGAAGAAAGTCGAAATGACAATCCGTCGTATGAATTATACTTAAAATAGTAATATCACCTAGCGTATCTTCAAGGTTTCATGAACTTTTGTCGTCATTTTATCCTCATTGAGATTTCTCACACTCTATCCGATCATCCCTTGCAAAACACATAAGCGATAGTGATTAAGGTATACTTATGTAATACCTGGTTATTATGGGACCCGTCGTGAGCCTCAGAATGCATGAGAGGATCACCGCACGTGATGAGGGACTACTTGGGAGTAAAATATAGTTATATACTAGACCAAGTTGAACATAAATTAGACCTAGTAAGGCTGCAGTGGACCGAGTAGAGCTTTCAGCAGACCGAGCAGGTGGCACTCGGCCGAGTACGGCTGTACTCGACCGAGTGAGGGGCACTCGGTCGAGTGGATTCGATCACTCGACCGAGTGGCACTGTGCAGTACCCAATAATACCCAATTTCGGGACCTTACCTTAATTCATTTCATTCTTTCTCCTTATTTCTCAAAATTCTCTCTCTTCTCTCTAAAACCCTCACAAATACCATATTATGGGATTCAAGCTTGGATTAGAGGATTTCTCACCTTGTTCATCATTCTTTTCACCTAAGTAAGTTAAGATTTACCCTTCTCTAGTTTATTTGAACCCTAAATTTTAGGGGTCTTGTTATGGGTAATTAATTAGTAATTAATAATTAGTATGTGTAATATGATAATTAACGGGTAATAATAAGGGGTTTTGTTTTGTGTAATAGTGTGGAATGTATTGTGATAGTTGTTACATGGTTTGTATAGGATGAGACGGTTTCATCATTTCCGTACTCAATTACCATGGTGAATGCAATACAACCCTATCATGGATGATAGGGTTTAGGTTCATACGTGTCAGAAATACATTATAGCATGACGATGGTTTGTGACGACTAGAGTTCGGTTTATGTTGATACTTGGTATGCGTAGGGCATGAATGAAAAGTATGTCTCATGGAAAGTCATATTCAGTACAGTGCGTTTCATGTTTGCATTCATGTGGTTATTGTACATGTTGATGATTGTTGGAGGAGTTGTGGTGGTGGTACTTGTTGTTGTGGAGACGTAAAACGGTTGGGAGACTGTCTTACACTCAGGTCGCCTCTTGGAACTTCTCACTCCAAGAGGGATGTGCACATTAATATCTTGCGTTAAGGAGGGACACGTGTGGTTGAGACACGTCGTCTGATAGGGGATCCAGCTAGCACCCGGACCCGGTACCACGGGTGTGTCCTGAGTACCTTTTTACGGACTGCGACCTGGCTGTGTTGGTGGGCGATGCTGCGGTGCCGGCACCGAGTTGTGGGTACGTCTGGGTGTGTCCTGGTACCAGTATGATGTTGGTGAAATCGTGTCCTATTCATATCATTGTCATGTTGCATATTTATATATCGTGTTGTGTCTTATTATCGAAACTGACCGTGTGTTGGATGTGTAAATTGTCACCTATTTCCGGGGTGACATGTGTTGATCCACTTGATCTATATGATATTTCCGATCATATGGGGAGCAGTTTGATTACAGCCTTACAGGTTGTATTTGGTTATCACGTGGGAGACGGGACGAGTTCCGTATAACACCCGTAATTTACCAATTTCATATGTTAAGCTATTTTGATGATTAATTAGACTAATTACGTTTTTAAAGCTTATTTCTATAAAATATRAAATTTATGGTATAATATTWATATTAGTAATATTATGGTCCGTCTCGAATGTATARTARCATTGAGGCGTAATTTAAGCTAAAACCGACTCAAATTGAGCATGTATGGGCCTAAGTCCCTTATTGGGCCTAATTTCCTCTAATCTCCCTCAAAAACCTTTACTTATTCATCTTTCTCATTCATTTTTCAGCAAACATAAACTTCATACACCATTGTTGCTCTTTCTCCAAATCTTCACAAAAATTCTCATAACTTCTTCATTTCTAGCCCGTTTCGAGTGCCGTTTACGTCGTTCTTCTCCTCTCATCGTCCCTCATCTATCTAATTAAGAAAAAACTCGTCTCGAAGACGTTCAAAATCTGTCCCGTCCCTACAAGCTTCAAAATTCCTAACTAAAACCATTTCTTTTGTTGTTTAGGTGAGAACCTCGACGACCCGGAAGCGGATACCTATCTCATTGAAGATTCTTGCGAGGATTGAAGACGCTCTCGAGGTAACGGTGAAGGTTTACTCGACTTTACATCATTTCTATGTTTATACATGTGTGTTTGTAGCATTAGGATGATTAAGTTGGTAAAGTTTCATGCTTTGTGATGTTTCAAGCCTATATATGGTTTCATATGTTAAATTCTTGTGAATTATGGATGGTTATATGTGTTGATGGTTAGATTGTGTTAAAGTCATCATCTTTATCAAGTTCAATGCTATTTTGTGAAGATTTCATGAAAAGTTGGATAAATGTAAACAATTGGTTGAAAGATTGGTTTATGTTGGATGGATGTTGGTTTACATGTTGGTTTACGTGTTCTACGTGTTTACCGTGTCAAAAATGTGTTAGAAATCGAAATGGAAATCACTTTGGATGCAAAGTTGTTGAAATTCGGCTACAGGTGTCCTCAGCCGGTGGACCGGCTGCCGGTCTGCCAGCCGGCTGGGAACATTGTGTTTCAAAATGTTCAATTTATTGGTTGGGTGTGTCATAGCCGGTGGATCGGCGGTTGGTCCAGTGACCGGCTGGGAGTGGTCTATATGTTGTGGTTGAAATCTTAATTGCCAGGTATGCTCAGCCGGTGGACCGACAGCCGGTCCAGTGGCCGACTGGGAGCCGTATGAATTTGTGTTTGATTTTTATTTGCCAGGTGTACCCAGCCGGTGGACCGGTGGCCGGTCCAGTGGTCGGCTGGGGAGTTTCTGTTCCAAATTTGCATTTTCTGGTTGTGGGTGTATCCCCAGCCGGTGGACCGGCTGCCGGTCCACTACCGGCTGAGAGTCCTCTATTATATTTTTTGGAAATTTGTGTAAGCTGTTGGCTGGGCCGGCAGCCGGTCACAGGCCGGCTGAGACTCTCTGCTTTTTTTTCTTCATTGTTTCATCCCATGTACTTGGTGCCTTGTTAAAATGAATTATTTACACTCTAACCTCATGTTGTGTTATCAAATGAGCATGTGTATGATATTTAGCATGTTGAATCGGATGGGAGTTTACCTTCCGATTTAGTTATATCGCGTCTTAGAAAGTGGAAGTTTATCCACATAAGGAATCGGTTGGGAGTTTACCTTCCGGTTTGGTTGTATCGAGTTTAGAAGGGGAGGGTTATCCACATGTTGAAACGGTTGGGAGTTTACCTTCCGGTTTAGTGTGTCGAGTCTTGGTTGTGGAGGCTCATCCACATGTTGATTCGGTAGGGAGTATACCTTCCGGATTAGTTGTGTTTAACTAATGGATAATTGTCTTTCATGGTTACGTCCCCGTAACCACACATACCTGATCAAAAAGAGACGGATACCGCTCCCGCATAGCTTCTTCCGCCTCCCAAGTAGCTTCCTCTACCTCGTGATTAGACCACAACACCTTAAACAAAACCGTCTCCCTGGACCTAGTTTTCCTAACCTTGCGATCAAGAATCTGCTTTGGGACCTCAAGATATGATAATGACTCATCTAGCTCGATATTTTCCACTTCTAGCACATGGGAAGGATCACTTACATACTTACGCAACTGAGAGACATGAAAAACATTATGTACCCGATCCAAAGTCGGTGGTAAGGCTAATCTATAAGCAACCTCTCCCACGCGATCCAAAATCTCGTAAGGCCCAATGAACTTCTGACTCAGCTTCCCTTTCTTCCYAAATCTCATAACACCACGCATAGGAGACACYTTCAAAAGAACCTTATCCCCAACHTGAAACTCTATGTCCCGACGATGTAAATCCGCATAACTCTTTTGTCGATCCTGRGCCGCTTTCATCTTTTGCCTAATCACTTTCACTTGCTCTATCATCTCCTGAACCAACTGTGGTCCTAAAACCACTGCCTCGGCACTATCATCCCAGCAAATCGGACTCCTACACCGCCTTCCATATAAAGCCTCAAATGGAGCCATACCAATACTCGTATGGTACTTGTTATTGTACGAGAACTCAATCAAATCCAACCGATCTTCCCAACTACCACCAAACTCCATCACACAAGCTCGTAGCATATCCTCTAAAGTCTTTATGGTCCTCTCCGTCTGCGCATCTATCGCAGGATGAAACACAGTACTCATCTTCAAGGTCGTTCCCATCAACTCATGCAACTCTTGCCAAAACCGAGAAATAAACCTCGCATCTCTATCTGACACAATATCCTTAGGGACCCCATGCAACTTCACCACATGCTTCTGATACCCAGAGCTAACTGAACCTTGCTCCAAGTATCTTTCATTGGAATAAAGTAAGCCGACTTAGTCAACCGGTCTACTATCACCTATATCATGTTGTTACCCTACTAACTCCTCGGTAAACCCACTATAAAGTCCATAAAGATCGATTCCCACTTCCATTCAGGCACCTCAAGAGACTGAATCTT
>VHZZ01010450.1:45705-56143 GCA_009801015.1 Silene noctiflora | reverse complement strand
TACTGTTATTCTGGTGTTATTCGAGTGATACTCTTATATTTTCATGGTTTTACTTTTCTCATTATGTTACTTTTTTTTTTCACGTGTTGATTATGTGTTATTCTACTGTTATTCTGGTGTTATTCGAGTGTTACTCTTATATTTTCATGGTTTTTTAATTTTCTCATTATATAACTTTTTTTTACCACGTGTTGCTTAGGTGTTATTCTTGTGTTATTGTGGTGTTACTTTTGTGTTATTGTAGTGTTATTTTGGTGTTATTGTAGAGTTATTCTTGTATTATTGTGGTGTTACTCTGGTATTATTGTAGTGTTATGGTAGAATAACAATAAATAATAACACAGGAGAATAATACGGAAATAATACGGGAATAACACTACAATAATGAATTGCCAAATTAGACCGACAGTCGGAAAATTCTATGGAAAACTGCATAACTTCTTAAGAATGCTCAACAAACATCCACTATTATCAAAGTTTACATTTAAGATTACCATATCACTAAAAATTCTATAACCATATAGATTTAATGGATCAATTCAAATTCCGACCGACATAAGTAAGAATCACCATACAAGCACCAATCAAAGCTAACACAAGCAAAAATCTTTGCAAAACTCGATGTTTTTCCAAAGTCGATTTAAGCCTAGACCCAAGAGACGTCTGATTAGGACTAGTTACCACATCTTTTTTATACTCAGACAATTCCTCATCAGCCAACTGACCATTAGGAAGCGAATTGACTCGGGCGTGTCGACATAGTAAAGATAAACACATACTTAAACAAAGGGATTAAAGTAAGAGTCCAAAAAATGAAGCTTAACACCCTAAAAATCTCTTCATTCGTCTTCGAATGTTCGATATCTTCTGGAAATGCAATTAGGTAATCGATTGGGAAAAAAAATAAAAACCCTGCTTTTGGAACATAGGGGAACCCTCGAGATCGAAGAAGGACGCCATAGATTAAGAATGAGAAGTAATGATTATGAATAATGATATAAAAGTGCGATTAGGATTGATGATAAAGAGGAAATAATAATTGAATCAACGAAAATCTTACGATCAATTCCCGAAAATGGATCAATTACCAAATTTCATGCGATCTATACGGATTTTAAATGATATATGAGATTTTGAATTAGATTCTTCTTTTACTTTGGGGAGTGCCAAACGCTTGGCACCTATGAAGCTTGCAAATGATATTTAAGATTTTGAATTAGATTCTTCTTTTACTTTGGGGAGTGCCAAGCGCTTGGCACATGTGAAGCTTGCATTTGAATCTGAAGAACCTGGAGTGGAAGGATTTCCATGTATGCTGCTTAATGATTAAGAGCGGTCTTTCTTCAAGAATAATAAGAAAATGAAGTAGAAGCTCCGCCGGATCTACCAGACGAAACAGATGAAATATTGGGGATTTTTTTGGGATGTAAAACGAGGATGAAGAGAGATTTTCATATGCTTGGGAGAAGGACGACATATCGAAATAATTATAAAATATTATATCTTTTGAAAATCTAGCTTGATTTATTTACCTTTTAATTGTATATATAATACTTAGAATCGAACCCCCGACTTCATGATTGGGATAAGAGAGCTCTTAACACTTAATTCTCATATTTCATTTACATATGAGATGGTCTTATTCCATTTCCTATCTTACCCCCCGTTTAATCTACAAGTGATCCTACTCCTAATCAAAGTTTTAAAACTACGGAGTATTAGAGTGGCATAATCTCTATACTATAAAAGTAAAAACATGAAACAACATAAGTCATCGCTCATCATCTAATCTAATCAAATCATCAGAAGTCTTGTGTTTTTGGTATTCAGTTCTGAGTTCACCTTTTGGTCCGCAACTTAGAACTTGTTGTGTAGTTTTGAGATGACGATGTTTCACTTTTTCAACTGCGCCATCTTGACTTTCGGTCCTCACTTCGTCTATTTCTCTGCCACCCCTTTGTCAGTCCCTTTTCTATTTCTCTCTTTTTTCAGATCCTTGTATTGTTTACTCCTTTTTCATTTTGTGTTGAATAATATTTGGGCATTTCCAGATTTGATCAATATGTGTTTATGTAATCAAGTCTTATGGATCTACTGGGTTCATGTTGGTTTCATTGTTTAGCTCACTTTTCATCCAAATTCTGATCTTGCATTCTGCTGTTTCTGAGCTGTAATCTACATACATGTATAGGGATTGCTGAATCGTATCGTGTCCCATCATATTTTCAATAGTTTTTTCTGTTGGGTAAAGGGAGCCACAATGGGAGTTGTTACGCTGATGGGTTCTCAATTCCCAGCTAACCTATCAACTGTTTAGTTGCTTAGCTAATCAATTTAGGAATAGTGTCTGGGTAATCTACATACATAGGAAATGGGTTGGGATTTCTGTGCAATTTCAGTAGCAAATGTCAATGGGAACCAAGGTGATAGACTGCCACCGTTAGCCATTTACTTCACTTCATCGTATGAATATATTCACTACCGATTGCCACCTGTTGTGGTGCTAGTAGTGTACTACATATGAAAAAGAAAAAAACAAGACAATAGTGTACTTGCATTATCGATGCATCGCGACTGCTCGAGATTCTTCTAAATTCTTCTCTAGTAGCGAAGATTTTCTCCTTTAACTTAGCTGCATTTGCTAGACCGAAAAACTTATCTTTGTCGATTAAGGCCTGTCTTGACCAAGGGAGATGTGACAGCAAGCCAGCAAGTACGGCAACTTGCAATTTCCCGCAATTTCCCTTATTGATGCTCACTACATTTGTATTTCTAAATGGCATCTCTTATCATGGAGATAGTATCTATGATATTGCACTTTATCAATAATTAGGAAGGCTGTGAAGTGTACTTTAGGCAGGTGTCAGATTAAATTAAAACCTTAGTATGGTTCATCGATTTACATACAGATTGTGTGATTAAGCCTTGTTCCATGCTACTCTACGCCATTGTATAACATGTATGGATCTGGTCTTTTGGGTGTCGGTTTGCGTTTGTAGTGTCAAAAACTTTTGTTAATCTGTATGTTTTTGCTGCATCTCACCAGTGTTGATTCTATTGTGAATTATCTGGTTTCTGTATGCAGATCAGAGTACGACACGTTGGGTACGTCAATAAAGGCTGCAATCGTTTATCTTGTCACGGCTTTGGTGAAGGTTTGTAAGCATTGCAACAAACTAAATAAGTATATATATTTATCTTTTTGTGATTATTAATGTGGTTTCACATTATTTTATTCAGCTAGTTTGTTTGGCAACGTTCCTCAAGGTGTCAGATAACGATAACTTCGATCCTTATCAGGTATGTCATGTTTGCTTCCCGCTTGAGTTTTAGTTGCAAATGGAAATGTACGGTTAAAGGAAGAATTGAAAAGGATTATAACGTTACTATTTCGCAAATATTTGACTCGTGGACAACTGGTAGCAATAGTTTGAATCTGGTCATATTTTTGGTTTAGTTTAGAAATGAATGGATGGAGAGATGTCCGATAACAATAAACAAGTACTTGTGCTTTCGTGAATAATCCATGAGTGTTGAACATGGTTTTGGCTATGAAAATCGAGTAGCTGGAGTATTTTAGATGCATTATATATTTTTTCTATGAAATACGGAGTATTTCTTTTGTAAAACATGGAGATTCTTTTTTGTTCCGTTACATCTACCCTGAAACTCGTCTGCATCATTTTGCCTTTTGTAGCTTCCCTTGAATTGAATAATAAAAAAATCATTAGTTTGTCTAGGATAAGAAATTTGATTCTCATTTTTTTAAAATTCCGGTGTGCTAGACTCCCTTCTCTCATCTCTGTATGCGTATCAGCGTATGTGGATTGTTGTATAAGGGTCCCCTAATGCTATAATACTCTTAAAATATTCAAATTGTTTGTGAAAAGGGATATTTCTGACAGGCTTATCTGAACTGTAATTGACCTTAGCAGTCAAAGAAAGACTGAGATAAAAACTTGAGATAAGAGCGAATGGGAATAGATGACGTATACGGGATTACAGACCTTTGATTGTGTTAAAAATAAGCAAGAATGGATAAATATGCAATATTTTTGACAATATTTAACCGGAGGCCTTTTTCCTTGAGATATATCAAAGTGAGTTTAAGACTTTAATCTAAATCATTTCGTCCTGTTCTTTTTGTACTGTGAAAGCTTAGAAAAATAGCCTGTTAAGAAAACATTAGATTATCAGTGTGAAGAGACAAAGAGGTATCATCAACTTTTCAAGGCTCAATTGTTCAAATGCGGATAAACTTAGTTTTCAAAAAACACCGTTTGAAAGGGACGTGCTCTCCAGGAATCCAGCACAACCAAACTTGGTTGTGTCTTGTTGACCTTGAGGTCTCAAGTATAGTGCCCCAATACACTATCACAGAAGCACAACCTTTGTTTCAAAGGGTTCCTAAAAATCTATTTGGGATGGAAGTAACACATTGAAAGCTTCCAATCTGAAATTCTTGACTGGTTATCAATTATGACATTTTATTTTTTTCTCGTTACATTCATCGTGGTCTCAGATTGATTCATTGCCTCTGTGGGCTAGCCTTAACCTTCTCTCTTACTCATGTGTCCAGAAAAATGAAAATCTTGGACGTATAAATTAAGCATCTGCCAATTTCTGTGATTCCCGCNCTCATTTTAGTGATATAAATGAAGCCATTTGACCATTTACATTTTTTGAAACGGTATTGGCGAGTTCATACATGATTAAAAGTTTGTCCCTTTCATTTTCAGGAATTGTTGAAGCTTGTGATCGGTTTGGTAGATGTTGCTGGTCTATACTATGCATTGACTCAGCTGACTCACAGGAACATTTCCCAAAATCACAAATTCCAAGCTGTTGGTCTAGGTCAGTAAATTTATGCCTTATATTTATCTTTGTTGTGTCCTTCTTTGATTCTCCTGATATTTTGTATATTAGATTAACTGTCATTTTAGCTTTGAGGGGGCGTATTAGATGATTTGCTATACAAATTTTTCTGGACATGTTTGATTCTTCCGATCCGGTCTCTATTTAGTTTTCAATGRTCTTTCCTTGAGATGTAGGCAAGCTACACTTTACCCTTACTACTATGGTCATTGTTGCTGTACACAGTAATGTCATGCTYTCTTTATCTCCTCTATGATCTTTTCTTGGAACCACAGCAAGAAAACAAAAGCTTGAAGATGAAAATTTAATACTTGTCAAATATATGTCATGTTAAAATGCTACATGATATAGCTCAAGGGATCGTCTTTCTTTGATTTCTCTCATTTCAAACGTTGAGTGGATTTAGTAGACAATGCTTCATAATTTGTTTCCTTCTGCTTTTTTCACAGGATGGGCCTTCGCAGATTCTGTTCTGCACAGACTAGCACCCCTTTGGGTGGGTGCCAGGGGATTGGAATTCACATGGGAGTTTGTTCTGCAAGGTCTTGAAGCAAATGCCCATCTGGTGTGTTTACCTTCTCTTTCAATTTGAAATGTATACTCGTTATGTAATACAAGCCGTTCTCTGAGCTCACACTTATGTCAGTGTACTTTTTCCTTTATATTCTCGAATGCATCAAGTCTCTCTTTGAAGGGTTTGTGTTCCTTAACTATGATTGACCAAAGTCGTCATGGTATTAAAATTCTCTCATTACGTTACGCAGCCTTTTATGTAGCAGAATTTCATTCCACCATTGCGTTATTTCCTCTTTACACTTTTTTCCACCTCCTTTAATGTATTACCCACTATTGTATGAGATACTCCGTAGAATATAGGGAAAAATATGTACTCCCTCAATCCAATATAATCCAATCTACCCGTGGTCCCGTGCACAAAGTTTAAGAAAACTCTCTTAATGATGATTRAAAGACTCAATTACCCTTAACATAAAGGGTTAACAATGGCTTAGGATATTAATCTTTGCTTTCCCTACCCCACTCCACCCCTTTCCCTGTCACACTCAACCMACCGCTGGCGAGTGTCCAGCACCAACCATCACCATCTCGCACAGAAATTGGGTTGCTGGTTTTCACCAATAACAACAATGGCGAACTCATTTTCGCAAGATTCTCTCAATTTTTTGTAGACTTGTAATTGAAATTTCAAATCTGAAATATACCCTAAACCAAAATGCAAGAAGGGGCAGAGTTGGTACATAGGAGGGGCACGGGGTGGGTTGCGACAAGGTGGAGCGGTGAGGTGGACGGGTCATGGTGTTGACGAGGTCAGTGCTTCCATGGGGTTGGACAAGGTAGTGCATAGTGGTGTAAGGTGGGTGCATGGGGTCGCGATGAGGTGGTGGTGAGTGCGGGGCTTTCCTGCTTGGTGACTTTGCAGGTGGTGCGAGCTGGAATGTGGCCATGCTGGTGGGCGGTGGTTGATGGTATACTGGTGGTGAGGGCTGGGTGGGTAGGATGTTGGTGAAGAGTTGGCAGTGTGAGTTATACGGGAAGTGGGAAGAAGATTAGGAGATTGAGTGATTGTTAATTTGTAATGTTCCTAAATTAAGTTAAATGGTGGGTTGTGTTGAATTGTTATTTACAGATTAATTGATTTAGTGGGCTTGATGCCTTAATTTGACGAGTAATTGAACAGTGGAATTGGTGTAAATATAAGATTATAATATGGGTATGTTGGTAAAGTTTTTGCCATGAAGGGAAATGGGTAGATTGCACTGGATTGTCTAAAAAAGCAAAGTGGGTAGATTGGATTGGATTGGTGGGATATTGCTATTATGTACTCCCTCCAATTTTTTATTTTCTTCCCATTTGACTTTGGTCAAGATTTTGTTATTTTGACCTTAAATATCTTAAAAACTATAATGAATTGTCATATGTTGGCATGTTGCTAATATATTTACCTTTATGATTTAAAAGTCTCTCACAATTTTTTTTCAACGATAAAATTAACATACAAATGCACCAAAACGTGGTCAAAGTAACACATTGAAGACCATGTAGTCAAACAGGAAGAATAGAGAAAATTGGTGGAGGGAGTATGTCTGTGAAAAAGAGGGCATAATAGGAGAATATGAATCGAAAACATGGGAAAGCAACTAAAGTTCTATATAAAAAGAACGGAAGATGTAACGTATTTCGTTAATGTTTTTGATATTCCGGACGTATTGGTCATGATTTGCTATGTTACATCCGTGACATCCCGACAGCCATATTGAATATCATGGTTTTGCAGAATATCATGCTAATCGGCTAATTCGAGAGGCAGGTTTTGCAGAATATTGAACTCAAAAAGATGCGTACTTTGGTTGTAATATGTTCACTGATTTATGATATCCGTTTCAGGTGTTGACTATCTCCCTTGCTGCAATGGGATCCTTGATGTGGCTCAGGAAAAACAAACCAAAGACTTTGATACCTATTATATACTTATGTGCGGGAATTCTCGCCACCATGCCATCTATCACAAGGTTTGTAATGGAAATTGTCGTATGGTTTTAGTTGGCCACAACATCAATGTTACCTACTCTCCTCTACTGAAACTTTGTGCAATCGAAGTTCACAGGGATTACTTTCCGTCATTAAGTTTAATTATGGGAATGGTAAAAAAATTTAGGACCAACTTGAAAACAAATTATGCTGACGTACTGTGAAACCAGTGTAACTGTCACAATGTCACCTGTACATCATATCTATTCTAATTAGATATCTCTCATACTTGTGTTTGTATCCTTTTTGTCAGCTACCTGAGGCGAGTTATGGGATGGCACTTCCCCGAAGTCGTTGGGTTTCAACTGTTCACGTCTTTGGTGATGGCTTTTATCAGCTGCCAACTGTTTTCTGCCTGCCAAAGACCCTCCTTTTAAGCCGTCAAGGATTAAGACGATTAATTTCTCACTACTTGCAGGACTTGACCTAGTTTATTTGAGCTCAAGCTTTTTTGTTGTAGCTATGAAAATTGTTAAATCAACTGAAATTTGCCCTCATCATGTTTTTTTTGGCAATGGCTATGCGGGAATCGAGTTTAGAAACAATTATAGGCATGATGGGTATCATTACCTTGCAATTTTAGTTGTTTGGGAATTCCATAATTACCTAAATTTTCCCTTGTTCTAAGAGTAGTCTGACCAAATTGGCATTTGTTTGTTTTCTGGGAGTTTGTAATGATTCCGAGAGAATTAATCTGGAAGAAGATTACAATGGCCCAAGTGATGGGAGGAGTTTGAATGAAGATCAAATTTTATTAGGTACACGGAAAAAGCGAATTTTTATTAGTTGAGATTCAATAGAAGTATTATTTTTTTTTTTTTTTGAATGGATGCCAATGATTTAACAGTTAGGTCTTATTATTATCGAATTTTATACGGAGTAGCTAGCAAGTACTCCCTCCTTTCGAGTGATTCCATACAGAGAAAAAGTAACATACGTTGTGATTAAAATATATCTCACATATATATTTAAACAAATGTATGGAATTCATATGAATGGAGGGAGTAATTCTAAGCTGCATAATTACATTGTTCTGTTACATGCGTGTGAATTCTCCGTGAACAAAGAATGGTTATGGTATAAAACTTAACGCCTTGACTAATAGGAACATGTGTAAACAGTGCATCAGCTAGACTAGCGTTGGTGAATTTTCATGAACCGATGACTATTGAAGCTGAACTTGATTTAAAATGAGGCGAAATGAACGGAACTGAATTGAACATAATCCGTTGAATCCTTGATTTGGAGTATCTTGCAAATATTGAATCTGTCAATATTTGATTTTCTGTACTTAATCGACAGGCTCTCTGTCCCTTAATGTGTTGGATTGGAAGTCTTAGGTATGGAATATGGTGGTGTTGGAAATCATCAAGGCAACAAAGCTATATTGATCGAAGCTCATAATTATAGGACTTTAACATACGGTAGCATATGGCTTTTTAGGAGGAGAATAATGCACATCCGAGTTCTTTATATGCTTAGGTAAGTTTATAGAAACTTAGTTTTTCTTAGGGCGATACTATTTCTCTTAAGATGAAAACTGGTCAAGTATGCTCCTATTTGTAAATATAGGGCAAACTTTTTGTCTCATTTACTATACTTGACCCATTTTAAATTTAAGACGGAGTCTTAAATAAGAATTTGTGAGGAAACATAGAAACATGGGTTTGAGTGGAACAATGAGAAAAATCCAACGATGGAGTCACATACTCACATCTATAATTTGACTAAGGCTGTGTTTGGATAGCGGGATTTGGAGGGAAAGGAACGTAACGGAGATTAGGGGATTCAAAATTCATTGTTTGGGCAAATAAGCGTAAAGAGCAGTGGAGGGGGAGGGACCATTTTCCTTCAAGACTAATTAAAATTTCTCCGACATACCCTTTGCACTTCCCTTCCCTCCTATTTTGATATCGAAATAAGGCCTATGACAAGGAAGGTTAAGAAACATTTTTAATCATAGGGATTATACTCGGATTCAACTCCAGCCTTATTTAACTGTCTTAGGGATTAATCATCAGAAGTATGTAGTCTTTTCTCACCTCACTGAGACGTTTATGAATAATACAATATGGTTTAAGAATTACATCGAATGAGTACAACCGTACGGAACAAAAGACCTAGCCAATTTAGCAAGTTGGGTTGTGGTGTTGTTCCAGAAGAACGATAACCAAAGAAAAAGAACAAACCCCAAAGCACCTCTCAATATCTCAGGAGCAATCCAGAATATGTTCACTTGTTCATTGCAGTTAGTGATGTCCTCGGGCCGGGCTGCTCTGGTCAGGCCCTGAACTAGCTAGGGGGAGGGCGGGCTTGTCCGGGCCGAGCTGGAAGAATGTTTGACCCGGGCTAGGCCCGTGGGCGGGCTGGGCTGTGCGCTGGATGCCTAAATAGGGTAGGTCGGGCCCAGGCCGGACCAGGTTAGCCCGTGCTGATGGCCATCTCTAATTGCAGCATTGCAGCCTTGCAGGTTAGCAGTCACCGCATTAGCAAAGCATTGCTCGATTGCAATAAGAAAGCTCATGCCTGCCACCGTGTTTTGGGCCTTAATCCCGCCTAAGGAGCTAAGCCCATCCATGTTCACCCCATTGCTCATTCTTTTGTAAGCTTTATTACTTGAAAATGTTACAAAAGTACCTAGAACTGTTTATTAACTTGTGATTTTTAGATGACCTCGAATGACCAGTGGACATTATCAAAAATCACTCCGTAACATTTAGTACGGATAGTATAAATAATGTTAGAGAATTTTTGAATGGAGAATTTGATTAAGAAACCTAGAGACTCATCCCAAATTCGTAGATACAAACTACACTATCCCAAATTCATAAACACAAACTATACGATCCCCGGTTTATTTAGTGGCATTGATGAACAAGTTATAGCCCAAGGGAAAAGCTGGAAACAGGAGTAGAATACACAACTTCCATACAGTTGATGATGGGGTCTCACCAGGTGACACTAATTTTAGTACCAACCAATCGAGCATGTTGACATGGCTTCGATATGGTTTTTT
>VHZZ01010444.1:29145-47832 GCA_009801015.1 Silene noctiflora | reverse complement strand
TAAATAAAATGAAAGCTAAATAGAATTACCGGAAATGAAGAACACAAAGGAAGTGGAATTGAAGAACAATGGAAATGAATAACTTGGAAATGAAAGACAATAACTTGAATTGAAATGGAATTGTAAATAGAAATGTTGAATGATTAAAATGTAACGAAAATAAAATACTAATCTAACTAATTTAAACTAAGCTAACCTAACTACTACTATTTAGAGAGAATTATAAGGAAAAGAAATGTGTAGGAAGTGTTAAGGGGTGTGTGAAAATGCTTGACGAGGCCTTGTATTTATGGGAAACAAGGGAGTAACGGATGCACATAAAGGGCTGCGTCCCCGATCGGGGACACCCCACCCCGATTCGGAATCCTTAATTTCTTGCATTAACTCTAATGATATCCAATGTTGCGGATTAATGCATGATTAATCACCCGGTTAATTGCATTTCACCCTAACTTTTGTGATCATTTGGAATCCTAAGCTCCTCATTCATTTTGGACTTTGATTCTTGGGCTTGACTTTGCATTGACTTCATTTTGTATTTCCACATTAATCCACTAATTTTTCATGCAAAAACCCATGCAAATCTTCATACTTAGTCCAATCTTGCTCTTGTACTTAGCCTTGTATTCTAGCATGCATATTTAGTAGATTTTAGCTTCTTAAAGCTTAATTACCTATAAAACATGTTAAGACAAACACATGCAACTAGAAATACAATATTAGCTCAAAAACACTAAGATGAGTGCTAAATGACATGAAAAATGGAGCTAATATAGGGGGTAAAAATATATAAATTAGGCACTTATCACTTATCTACACATATGATGTGTTCAAAGGTCGAGCAATTCCAATAAACTCGACTTTTTAAATTTAGGGTTTTTTCATGAATATTAGATTCTTATACTCAATATCATTGATATTTTACGTAAAAGAAAACATACCCATCAACTATATAATGTTAATGTTAATCAAACATAAAACAGTACATACGTGGCCAATAACCACCGCCAAATTTAAATGCAACAATTGTTAAGCTAATAAATTCTACAATTTTAGGGGTTGTTTGGTTCGCTAAAAGAATTGAAGTTATAAAGAAGTAGGTTTTCCCATGATTTTGTAAATCACATAAAATGGAAGAAAGTTGTTTAATTGGAATGTCGAAAGTGACTTTCACAGGAATTCCTACTTACTTGGGGGATTATAGGTAAGCAACTTCTCCCGTTCCATAATTCATGTGATTTGGGAAAAACAAACAACTCATTCACTTTGCAAATTCCATAAATTGCAATTCAGGTATTTTAAAATGGCTGACCAAACGACTTTTAATATATTTGTATATGTATATAAAGATTGCACTTAGTATAGTTTGTTTGTTTGTTTTTTTTTTTTTTTNTTTTTTTCAATTCACACCTATAAGTCAAATGAAATTGCCACTCAATAAGTGACACGAAACCTATACACATTAAGGTAGCACATGGATTAGTGAAATCTTTATAGACAAAAATAAGAAAACACAACACAAATGCACACGAGGGGATGAAGCACTAAATAGGGCAATAAAAGCACACCAATGAAAAAAAGAAAAAAAAACACACTGAATAATTATTTCTATTTTCATAGGCTTTCGTTGTCTTTTTCCTTTATTTATTTATTTATTTATTTATTGCTATTTAATCAACAATAATAAATAAAAATAAAAATAAGAGCCGTCGATTCTATCCTCCATTCTTAGCCGATGATTTGTTGACACTCTCCCATTTTCCTCTTTCTCTCTCTCCTCTGATTTGTCAAATTAGGGATTTTATTTTTTTGGGCGATTTATTAATCTATGTGATTTTCAATTCTTCCCCCTTTTTTTTATCTTAATTTTCTTCATTACCCACTTCAAATTAGGGTTTACTTCCCTTGATCCTATGATATTTCAATCTTAGTTTTGTTTATTGGAAAAAAATACCCTTTATTGAGTTCTCTAATGGGTCAATGTTCGATTATTCTGCCAATTATTGAGTTGAAGATTAAATGCATTTGCATTAGTTTGTTGAGCTGTTAGTTCCCCCAATTTTTACACCATATAATATTTAGATGATTAGTTTAGAACTAATTGTATTAACAATCTTGATTTAGTGCTGCTGGTGTTGGTGTTGAAGGTGGTTTCTGCTGTTTGTTATTGTTTATTGTGTGTTTGCGGCGATTGTAGCGAGATTTTAAGCAGAAATCAGTAAGTATTTGAGGGGAAATGTTTGGATCCGACCCGGATTCTGGTGGGAATAGTAGCAGTGGACTTGTTGCCACCGTTTTGATACCCACCCGCTTTGTTTGGCCTTATGGCGGGCGTCGGGTTTTCCTCAGCGGGTCTTTTACTGGGTAAAGTTCCCGTCTTTTCGACATTTGATGATGCTGGTTTGGTGGGGGATTTGTTGTTGATGCATACTGTTTGGATTGATTGATTGATGCAGGTGGTCTGAACATATACTTATGTCACCCATGGAGGGTTGCCCTACTGTGTTTCAAGTTATTTGTAACTTGACTCCTGGATATCATCAGGTTATTTTTGTTCAATTGCCTTTTGGTGAATTTTTGGGCTGTTGTTACTGTTTTTATGTTTCGGCATTGTGTTTCTGTGGGCTGTGTCATGAATGGCACACTGCTTGAAATTTGAAATATTGTTAGGTTTTGTATGAAATCAAGTTTTGACTAGATGTGTCTTATCTTTTTAAATTCTTCTAACCTTTTTAATAGTATTTGATTAGATGTTGCTCTGCTAGAACTTTACTTAAACAGATTGCTTAGGGTTGTGCTTGTGTTAACCAGATAGGTTTGAGAGTGTAATCATCAACGTCTCATTATGTACATAGGTGTCGCATTTAGGGTGTCTTTTTGTATATGGCTGTACATGAGTGTCACCCCCTTAGTGTAATCATCAACGTCTCATTATGTAGATAGGTTTGTGGATGAGCACCACCTCTATGATATCTTTTGTACATGAGTGTCACCCCCTTAGTGTCCCTTAATTATTACAAGTATTCATCGATATCTATCTTATCAAAAAAATGTACTGTTGTTAACATGTACCTCGAGCACTATCTACCTTTCACTTCGGGCTTGATGGTATGGTATTCTTGAATCAGAGTTTGAGCAATAGTTTCTTGATAAATGCATAGGATGTCGTGGAAGGTAAATAACCTTTAGTTTGTCTAATCGGATTCAGTACTGCTTTTGTCGTATAGAGTATTATAGAACCTCCGAAGCCGGTTTGTAACATTGTAAATTCATGATGTTGATTACTAGAATCACAAAATAAAGTTTACAGTTTGGGGCTGTTAACTTCTTATCGAGATGAGAAGCAGATTGTGGATAACCTGATTGTATCCTGAGAGCCTTTTGATCTTGTGTGAGTGTAGGGGAGTAGATGAAATTTCTCGATTAATTCATAACTCCTTGTTGATGATTTTTAGAAGTTTATTCTCATGACAGCATAACACAAAGTTAGTCGTTTAGCTTTTGATTCTGTTAGCCTAAACTATGGATAAAGTGATAAACTATGTCTAATAAGTTACCTTTTCTGTTTTCCTGATGAGGGTTAGTGTAACTTTTATCCAAGGATAGTTGCAAGAGTCTGTCTGTACCTGTAAATGAAAGGATGTACTTTTGACACATCAACATTGCTCTAGGTTGGTGATAGAATCAGATGCTAGTAGTATAATGTTGTATTTTGGATGTCAGCCCCTTTGTGTTGTTACTGTTGAATCCTTGCCATCCCAGGAGCCAAAAATGGACAGTTATTGATTCTCATTCTCATTCTTTCTGAAAGTAATCATTTTGATAGGCTTGATATTGTATAAGCAAAAAATGAAGTATGTGATGTTCACGCGTTTCTAAAATGAAAATACTCAGTTATAAGTAGCAAATTAAATTCCGAGACTTCATTGCTCTCCATTAGCAAATTCTGATACGCTTTATCTATGTTTAGTACTCCCTCTCTCCTTGTTAATCATTTACATGTTCTATTGGATCTGTTTTTATGTAAGCATATGCAAGTGGGCTAGGGAGTGGAAGATCCCGTCATCCAGTCTTCACCACGGGAAACATACATACTAAGGAAATATAAACTATAAGCGTGGCTGGATTAAAATGGAATACGTAAACTATTTTTGTTGAGACATTGATTTTCCTAAATCTTTAATTCTTAACAGACAGTGATGCAGTATCTTTGATTCTAGGTTCCAATCACTGATGCAAGTTGTGTTTTCACGTGTATTATGAATTTATGATTAAAGTGAAACAAGTGTCATGTTGGTGAAAAATTAGTGGTCTTATATAATCGATATAGCTCCGAAATAATGCCGGGGGGATACCTTTTCAACACAACTTGGAGGCCTCACTGTTAGCATGACAATGTTAAAGGAATGATGATGCATCGGGAGCTTAAGAATAGAATAATTTTGTTCAGTATGTACTGATTAGTAAGATGTTTTTTTTTTCTTTTTTCGTTGGGCACTTGGTGAAAAGAGAAATTAGACAACCAATTATTTTGGGATTGAGGCCATTGAGGTATTCCTTGCCTTAGCGTAGTAATTGATCTATAATCTGAGATATATCTTTTTACTTGAGCACAATGATAGCGAGTTCGGTTTGGTTAGATTACTTATTCTTAGGATAAGCGCAACACTTCTGGAACCTGATTGTTTGTCTACATAGTTTCATGATAAGTTGTTCAATCTTATCACGTTAAGTAGTTATTTGTAGATGCTAGAATTTGCCTGATTTCATTAAGTAGCGTACCATTTAAGTGCGTAACTTATGTTCAAGAGTAACTCATTTTGACATGATGTTGATCTGCATTTTCTGAAAAAAGTGATGTCTATTTTGAACTTTCTTTTCTCTTTAAGATAATCTGCATTTATAGAACCCCTTTCCTTTTTGTTTTCCCCTTTTTTCTCTCTATTCTCCTGTTTTTCTTATTATTTTGCATGTCATTGGTGGTTTCGGATGATGATTCATGTGAACCGACCCCAAATTTTTGTCGGATTAGGGCTTTGTTGTGTTTTGCATTGTGTTGTTGTTGGTGTATTTTGCTTTCGTTGTTCTCCATTTTATGAAATAAGGGAGTATGTTTTGATCCACATCTGTCTCTGTTTGAATGTTTTGTTTGTCCTGCAGTATAAGTTTAATGTTGATGGAGAATGGCGTCATGATGAACATCAGCCTTTTGTGACTGGAACATATGGAGTAGTCAACACTGTCTTTTTAGCCAGGGAACCTGAGGTTCCTATTAATGTATTTGGAGCGGACATTCCTCGAAACATGGAGGTGGATGATGCGATTATTCGTCCTGTAAGTAATGTGTTTATGCTTTATTCTTTGTATCTTCAGAGACACATATCCTTGTTTGTGGTGGCTGATAGCTGAAAGACTGCCCGGTACTCTTTTAAAGTAGAGATAATTTTGTGGATCACATCACTGTCTCTATCAGAACAGTTTTGAGGCATCACAAAAAGTCTCTACTCATAAAATCGAACTTCCAAGTTTTTTTTAGGTGAAATGTAAGCTTTCATTAAAATCAACACCACAACTATTACAATCTAGCAATTTCCATACAATTCATAACTTAAGTCTTAAGACATCAACTCCTAAGTTGGAAGACTCTAGGTTCTAGGGTTACTGGTGCAAAGGATTCTGGATTATTATCACTGTCTCTATCAGAACAGTTTTGAGGCATCACAAAAAGTCTCTACTCATAAAATCGAACTTCCAAGTTTTTTTTAGGTGAAATGTAAGCTTTCATTAAAATCAACACCACAACTATTACAATCTAGCAATTTCCATACAATTCATAACTTAAGTCTTAAGGCATCAACTCCTAAGTTGGAAGACTCTAGGTTCTAGGGTTACTGGTGCAAAGGATTCTGGATTATTTGAAGATGTGTAGGTTTATGATGGGTTCGTACTAGTTACCTTTTGGGTCGTGGAGGAATTTTCACCTTTGAAAAACAAAAAAACATCTGAATGGAGGAATTCAATGGTATTATCTAAGATATCTAAATTTAAAGAGGCATGAATTTTGTAATTATATGCCTCTGGTGCATCACTGCCCTTTTGCCATTTCTGTATTGAGTTCTTGAACAACTGATTATGTCTTCATTGACTCTTATATCATATGTGGCATAGATTGCGCCACCTGATGGAGTGGTCCAGGAGCGAATTTCGGAAGATGATGTACAAGTTTCACGTCATCGTATATCTTTGTTTTTGTCGCAGCATACTGCTTATGAGTTGCTACCGGAGTCAGGCAAGGTAAACATCTGTTTTTCCATTTACTTCCCCAGTACATTATGTAATTATCATCGCGATTGGGCCTGTCTTGAAGTTAGTCTGCTTCTCTTATTTAGGTTGTTGCGTTGGATGTTACTTTGCCTGTTAAACAAGCATTTCATATCCTTTATGAACAGGTATGTAGGAATTTATATATCTTGTTCTAGCGCTCCTATTTGGGTAAAAAGCGGTGCTTAGTATGTTTCTATCAGGAATGCCGCAACGCGATTTGTTACTTATTTTACCTTTTGCGTTTTTCTTTTTTGCTATTGCCTCCCTGCTTACCTTTCCTTGCAGGTTTTATGTGGTATAGGGCTTCATGTCTTCAGTTCACATTGTTGTCTCCTTATTTGCGTTTAGTTGTTTTAAATTATGATGTCGACAGCAGTGTTGTGAATGCATAATGTGATGGTTTTGATTGCACAAGGTGGAGGTTTATGCCTTGTAATAGGACGAACTGTTTAATAAAACTTACTAATGAAACCTGAGAAAATATTTGTTAAACTCAACAAGTGGCAGAAATTGAGCTCTCCTTTTGTGGCACCTTCATTATAACTTTCAACAAGTAATGAATTTGAGTGGGTTTCATCTTGAATGATATGTACGAAAAGCATGGGTGTGGTTTCTGAGATGCCATTTTGCAAGTAGTTTTTAATTTCATTCATATGTTTGTCGCTACTGTTGCTTTGACGTGCTATAAAGTTATCACCTATAGGTATCGACCTTATGAAAGCATCTGTTAACCTGTCTGTTTCTTGTTGCTTTCCTCTCAGGGAGTTCCTGTTGCCCCTTTGTGGGATTTTGGCAAAGGACATTTTGTAGGAGTTTTGAGTGCAATTGATTTCATCTTAATTTTGAGAGAGGTATGTGAAGACTCAATCTCAGCTGTATGATCTTCATATTTACGGCGATGCTGTTATTCTTGTATCTGATAAGTCTTCCATGAGAACCTCAGTTTAGCTCTGAATACTCCTCCCTTTTCTCCCTATCAAGAGTAAAACTTTTTGATATATAGTGGGGCTCACTTGCTATATATTTAAAATTAAGTCCTTCCGCAGTAAATAGCTTCTGTCATGGCTTAAAGCAGGGAGAGGGCTCATATTTGATCCCAACTTGGAGCAAAGTCACTTTGGAGGCATCGAGGCGATGATGCAGATTGGCATTCTCTGGAACTCTTTATCCATGCTCTTGCTCTAGTTGTGTGTTGAGTAACTCAGGGAACATTATTGGGGAAGCCATCCAATTTGCGGAATGCCGAGCTTATATTTGTTTCCAATAGGCAAAGAATTTTAGAGTCAGACCTGGATTAAACCCGACCTGCTGCTACACCCTCACAGTAGACTGCATAATAGTTTATAAGTTTGATGTCTGTTGGATTGATGGTTGCCTTTTCGTATTTCAGCTTGGGAATCATGGCTCAAATTTGACGGAAGAAGAGCTGGAGACACACACAATATTGGCGTGGAAAAATGGGAAAATTCGTCACAACAGCCAAATTGAGGGAATTGTGAGACCGCATGCTAGACAACTGGTGAATGTAAGCTGTTCAACCTATAACTTGAGGATGTGTTTCTGTTCATGGCTTCATGTATTTCAGTAGCTTCGGCTCAAGTAATTAACTTATTGAGTTTTATAGCTTTATCTTGACTTGACCGGTGGTTTTATTGATTGTGAAAACTGGACTTTAGTTGGAAACTAGTCAAATTCATTTCCATACTTTACTGTAGAAGACCTCTTGGGGACACTTCCCAAAGAGAGTCCGGAATCTTGGAGATTATGAGGGATACAAATATGAGGTTCTTAGGAAATATTTATACTAACAGTCCGTTGTTTTTCTTTCAGTAATTATTTTCCTATGCAAGACACGGTTTATTGGCCTTTCTTTTAATCGCATAAGCATATATGGTTTTATGGTGTAGACCTCTCTAGTTGGTGGTCCTTCAACTAAAACTTTACTTGGGATGCATTTGAGGATTTTGTTTCTGATTTTGTTATGCTTGGATCTGATTTTTTTGGATTTCTTCTATTGTTGCTCTGTCGCCATTGGAGACATAGTTTTCTTAATAAGGTTGTGTGGGATTAAGGAATATCCAAGAAAATATAATTAGTGATTAAAATGATGTGAGGTTTATTGGGATTGGAGAAAAATATGACGATGGAGGGGACAACATGGAGGGAAAGAATACAGGTTTATGATGTAGTTTGATTCTTAGTTCTTTTTTATTATTTTTTTAGTATTATTTGGGTTTTTCAAACATTTCGAATTTTTCACTTTGATCTTCTGCTGATATCATTCTCAGTATTTGAATGACATTTTGTTTTGAGTTAATTTGATATTTGTGTACACTTTGTTGTTTCATTTATCTACATAATAATTGTTATTTATTCATTTTGTTTTTTCTAAATCCAATAGAAAGAAGTTTTCATTTTTGATACTTTGAAATCTGTATTTTAGATTGACTTTTTATCATGTTTCCTTTTGTCTTTTTTCCAGGTTCTATTTGTTCCGTTCTCTTCTAGTTGGGTAACTAGTGGAGTAATTGTTGACGCTTGGCAGTTTCAAATGATAATTTATGTTCGCCGATTCTAAATCACTTTTTTAAGAATATGTAGAGTAGTCCGTGAGCGTGGGTGTGTACCAAGTCGGGTGCTCATGTTTGAAATCAGTGACAACTACCATTATTGACATAGTGTGAGGGATGATACTGAATCTTGGTTTGAGACTTGATTTTGGAATCGGTCAACATGGTTTAAACTCGTCAACTTGTGCCTTTAGGCGTTAACGCCATTGGTATTGCCTCAAAATGCAATTAGGATAACCTTCAAAACCATTACTATATCCGTCTCATTTATGTTATTCCCTTTTGATTTTGATGGTTAGCTTTGACCATTTATGTATAGCCTTTTTAGTTTCTATAGAGTGCAGCAGCTTAAGTCAAGGATGTCCATTTCGCTGCATTTTTTCTATGCTAAGCTTTTGAGTTCTGTACTCTTCTTCTTGGTCCTTGTTGGGCGTGTTGTTTCGTCCAGTAGCTTATGCGGTTTGTCATTACTGATACATCTATGTGTGCATTGTACAGGCTGGGCCATTTGATTCATTGAAAGATGTGGCTTTCAAGATTTTGCAAAACAAAGTTTCTACTGTTCCAATAATTCATTCGTCTCCTCAAGATAGTTCCTTCCCGCAGCTGCTACATCTTGCATCCTTGTCTGAAATACTAAAGTGTTAGTTTTCTAACTGCAAACCGTTTTTGTGATGATCATATGATTTGCATCATAGCTTGAGGTTAAAAAGTGACCATAAATGTTCTATTTTGCCAGGTATTTGCAGACATTTTAAACATTCAAGTGGTTCTTTGCCTATTCTTCAGCAACCAATTTGTTCAATTCCTTTGGGTACGTGGGTTCCAAAAATTGGGGAATCAAGTCGGCAATTTGCAATGCTTAGGCCCAGTGCTTCCCTTGCGGCTGCCCTGTCTTTGCTTGTCCAGGGTGAGTCCTACCTTTAGACAGGTCTTGAGATACCCACAGCATATATTATATGTTTGTCTCTTTAATTGTAGTTTATAACTGTTTTCTTTGAAGCACTCTGTTTACTGTTATATATTTGTTAGCTTTGAGTTTCAGCACTTTGACGAAGTATGTTTCTAGAGTTCTACAGAGTAGCATACATATATCTATCACCCTACTACCTAGCAATCAATTCTTAAAAAAAATCACCCTGGCAATTAATTATAGATTTTATTAGTTTGTCCAACTTCAGAAACTAATCTGGTATTTGCTTTTTACAGCAAGTCTTTCCTTTCTCCTTAAGTGAGTCTCTCTATCTGTTAAGCATGTGGGAAAAGTTGCATATATCCGATTCCTCGTGTAATTATGTAATACAAGAGTCTTTAAGGCATTGTTGTAATAGTGTACTTGTCGTCGCACGCTCATCCATATTGTGCTGTTTTTTTTGCCTTGCAGCTGATGTGAGTTCTGTGCCTATAGTTGACGACAATGACTCTCTGCTCGATATTTATTCTCGAAGGTATGTGTTTTGGCATTAAACTTGGTTATGTTTATAAAACTATCCATTTTTTGGCCAATTAGTCCCCTGTTTAAGAAAATATATCTCATTTATTTTACCTTTTGTTTCTAGTGATATCACTTCCTTAGCAAAAGATAGAGCATATGCACAAATTCATCTTGATGAAATGAGCATCCAGCAGGTAACCTTTTTATATATTCATAATTTGTGGCTCTCTGTATTGCAATTTTAATTATCCTCTTAGATTTTCGTTGTTAATTCTCTTTTCTTTCCTTTCGAGCTTTTTCTACCTTGTGGTGATTTGCTGTCAGATTACTGTGATTTTGGTTGTCGGAAGATAATGCCCCAAAAACTATAGCGACATAATTGATTCTGTTCTGCCTTTGGATAGGCAATTTATTTTCGGCTATAGATAGTTTCCAAATCCAAGAAGGGAATTGAATAAAAAAATCTGCAGTAATATTTGATTTGCAGATAGTTATATAGAAAAGGTCATAAGGGACGAGTATGTCCCTGTCTAAAGTCTCTGCATTGGATGTGATTCTAGCCATCTTTCGCTTGTGCTCCTAGTAGATAAGTAGAGATATCTCATGCTTAAGTTCAGTTAAGCCTTCCAATGTTTCATGCAAGTTCAAACTGCTCGTATAACATATGAGATAGCCATGATTCAGCTACCATTACTTGAACGACATATCTGTCATTGTTTTTAGGCACTTCAACTAGGACAAGATGCGAATTCTCCTTGCGGAGTTTTCAATGGCCAAAGATGTCAGATGTGCTTGTCATCGGATCCTTTACAAAAGATCATGGACAGGCTTGCAAATCCTGGTATGCTTACTCGATTTGAACTTGAATCTAGTATGGCTGCATTCATCCCGACCCTTTGCTTACGATTTATCTCTATGTTACTCAGTCTCCGATTAGAGTGCATCTAAGTGTCAGACTTTACTATTTATATATTTCCTCTTATTTTTATACTTAAAAGGAAGTATCTTAGTCCCTCATGTACCTGTGTCTAACACTTGACACTCGGACATTGGTATGACTCTTGGCCACCTCATTTAAAGCCATATCATGCAGATATTTCATAAAAATAGCCGAGTCCACACTTGGATATACCTTTGTCGGATCCTTCTAAATGAGTCTAAGTAGCATATCTCGAAGTAATATGAACAGTCAGAGCAACTAGCTCATCTCTACCGTGATATGCCCTCCAAATCATAATAGTCATTTATTATGTCGTTTAACTTTATTTCGGAAATGCCATTTTTTTGCTTTTGTCTTCAGCCGTTAGGAGACTTGTGATTGTTGAAGCTGGAAGCAAGCGTGTTGAGGGGATCATTACGCTGAGTGACGTGTTCAGATTTTTGCTTGGCTAGCAATTTGGTTCCGAGGTCCTGGCTATGACAACTATGGAGAACTCCTACACGTGTGATCAATGGCCTCGTTAGTTACTTTAGTCTGTGATTGATCTGTGGGCTTCGTGCTCTCGAGCCCCATCGTTTTTAGGATACAGAGCAAGAAATGAGAAAAAAAAAAGAAAAAAAAATGATTTTGTAAATTGAAGAGATGCAAGTTTATTTCATTCCCCTTTATAACCAGAAATGATGTCAACTCCTTTCTGGTGTTGCACTGCGCTGAGTGGTTGACCAAATACAGTGGAAGCCTTTCCCTCAACCCCAACCCAAAGGAAGTGCTCTTTCTTGGGGATTCCCCCCATTGCTTACCTCCTCTTATTTGTTAATTCATATCAGATACTGTGTTTCAATTTGCTTTCAATTGTTATTTTGCTAGTGCCTCCTCTATACTTGAAGTTCGTCCGAAACAGTTACAGCAACTTATGTTGACACAGTCTTCGTCTTTGATACCAATTTTTTTTAAGGTTATTATTCATCTTAGATACTGGGAACTTCGCTTTTCATGTACTCAACAACGATGTAGCAACAGATTACGGTGCAACTGGTTCCACCCGATCTTCATTTCCATCAAGTGAAGTACAGGTCTCGACTCTTGAGTAACAATTTTCACTTAGTCAGTTGGTTGTAACTAGAGGCGCTGATCTGAGACTGACTCAACAGGTGTAGATATAGAGGTTCCGGAGTAGGGATCATTTGAGGTTGACCCTTTTGCAAATGGCTCTATACAACTCTTATTTTGGGTTGCCTTTGCCTTTCCTCCTTTAGATCCCTGAGTCGGTACCTATTACGAGTAAATTAAAAGTAGAATGTAGTACCAAATTTCTAGAAATAGCTTTATTTACGGTAAATAAGTGTGAAATATAGCGAATTATATAATCCTTAAAGATTGCAAAATCGAGTTGAATAAATGTTTATGACGGGGTAAAACAACACTAAATTACAAGTTATGACGGTCGGATATACAATGCTAACGAAAGGCATAAACTCACTCGAACGAATCGGACATGCACAATGCTATATAATAAACTCAATAATAACGGTAAACATGAATAAAAATGAGATTATTTAATGAAACAAAATGAAAACAAAGAGGAAAAGACTAAATCTTTACCAACAAAATAGTCCATGTACAAGAGTATTGTACAACTATAACACATCTAACCGAATTTATGTGTATTTTTTTTTCGAGTTTTTATAATTTTTAATTTATATTTAAATTTTTGATGTCAAAATTAAAAACTAATTCAGGTTATATATACTTTTCTTGAGTTTCATTATAATTTTTTAATACCAATATTTTTATAATGGAGCTAAGATTCTTTCAAATAAAGCTCGTAATGTATAAGCCTAAGCTCAAATAATTATTATAAAGCTCAAATTCTTTTCTATACAACTAATTGTAGAGTCTACTTACTGGAAAAGAGACGAACTTGCATATAAATGATAGATTGAATCTTGGATGAAAAGCCCAAATTAAACTAACTATTGGTACATGATTAATAGAAATTAAGAACTTAATTGAGAGAAGATTAAAGGGATGACTCAGGAAATATAAACAAAACTACTATAAAACTAGATCTGGGGTTTTCCCTATCTAAACTGAGGGTCTTAAGTATCTATAATATACAAAAAGTTTGCCTTACTCTCTCTTGTTTTAGAGAGAGCTTTTTTTCTCTCAATTGGAGAGCCCATGTGGATTCCCCAAAAAACAAAACGTCAGAAAACTCTACTACTTCCTTCCACTTCATTGGTCATTAATAAACCCTAATCATCTTTTTTACTGATAACCTATAATCTATTACGTATCAATCCATACAAAATCCAACCTTTTTCTGAAAAAGCTTGCTCTAATTATTGTCTTTCCGCCTCTGGTATTAGGGCTTCTTCCTTTTGGTGTTTTCGAGTTCTGTTGCCCAATCTGGTGATGGGCTATTGATTGAGATTGGGGAGTTGAGTTTAACCCTTACGCTGCCCTGGTTTGGCGTTAGGGTTATGGAAGTATTATATAATCACTTCGGATGGTTAAGCTTCACCATCATTCAAAATTCAATTTCTTTTATCTTCTACAATAAACGTCTTCTTTTGTTTTTTTCATCAACCTGAAATTAGTGTGACCTTAAGTATGGAGTTTAAAACACAATGTGGGCATTATGGTGCCGATTTTAATGCTGCTGGTGAGGATGTTCATCAAAACATTTATAACCATCAGCCCTTTCACCAACTTCATCCTAATGCTCAGTTCAATCCTATGAACCCCATGCATGCAAACATCTGGAGATTCCCAAGGGTGGGGGGTCATTAACATTGAGTCGGCTCGTCTGGGGAGATCTAAAGAGTTCTGGGGAAACTGCGTGATTGGGTTTTTGGTGGATTATCGGCTTTTTGATGCTGCTAAGGTGAATGATATTATTAGGAGGAAATGGAATACGAAGGGTAGGATCACTACCTTTCGTATGGGGAAAATTTATGTTTTGCAATGTGAGGAGGTGGATGATATGGAGGGCCTTCTGAACAGAAGCACAACATCTTTTGATGAAGCACTTATGGTTTTCGCCAGGTGATACCCGAATACAGTACATTTTCCTTATGCTGAACTGTGGGTGAGGGTCTGGCGCCTGCCGTTTGAGTACTTTACCATGCATGTTGATGAGGTTGCGGCCTGCGGGTAAGTTGTTGAGCCATCATTAACAGGTTGAGCCTTTTCAGTTTGTTCCTAATAGTGACTTTCTGCGTCTTAAAGTTTGTATCAAGTTGAATGAACCCTTGGTTCCAGGGTTTTTCTTGGCCATGGATGGGGGTTACTTGCTTTGGGTTCAATTTCGTTATGAGGAGGTATTTAAATATTGTATTAAGTGTGGTAAGATTGACGACAAAAGGGCCTCAATGTAGGGAGAGAATTATGACAATTGTATGAAGTATCAATGGGATGTTGGATAGGACAGTGGAAAAAGGGTTTGTGGTTTTTCAGTCACAGAGCAACCATATTATGTTTAACATAGATCTACGTGCTACACCTTCTACTACTAGGTTTTTGTCTTCTACGGTGAGGATAGGGAATAGAAGGGGTCCTAGACCTAACCAAGAAAAGGAGGAGCCTGATAGGTTTGTGGACGTTGACTTAGGGACCACTCCAAGAGGGAGAGTTTTGCCTGGTATGACCTTTCCTGTGACCTCCCAACCTTTTGCTACACCAGTTCTTTTTCAGATTGGTAATGATCATGCTGGGATTCAGACGGGTGGTATTATAAACTATGATGATGTGGTCATGCAGGATGTGAATGGTGGCCCTAATGCTATGAATAGGGTTGGAGGCAATCCTGTGGGTGGGCAGGGAGTACAGGTGAATGAGGCTGTTAAATTGCATGCGGATTGGAATGTGGGGGCTGGAATAGGGTTAACTGTTGGGGAACAATATGGACCTGGTGGATGGTTACGAAATGCAGGGGAGTGAGGGTGCTGAAGGTAATCCTTTAAACCCTAATTATAATGCTGAAGATTTTCACAGTGTGGGTGAAGATTTTGAGGACTTGGATGCTGCTAATGCTATTCCACATGGGGTGCAACAGGCTGTGCATTTGGGGAACTTAAACCAGGGCGGCATGGATGATCCTTATCAGGATTTTACTGGAGCTCAGAGACCTGGGGGGGTTTTGGACATGGATTTAAGAATTTATGAGGCTATACTTACACGTGTGGAGGGAGATGTTGAATGGGCTAGGATGGAAAATGATCATAGGGGGTACAACCAAACTTTTGACTGCCTATTGTGTACCATTTCCCTGAGGAGAATCAGCAGAATAATGGGGCTCAGGCTGATGGGGGTGTGTAGCTGATATGGAGGAGGATGTTCCTACCGTGATCATCACAATCAGTGATTCTGATTCATCACACTCTCATGATCAACAATCTGATTCTTCTGAATACATGGTGGATTTCAATGCTCCAAGCTCACAAGACTCCTTTGATTTTAGACATAGTGCTGCTATAAACTTAATTTTTTCCGAATAAAATGTGGAGGTGAATACCGATCTTCAGTTAAACATTGGGGGAAATAATGAAGTGACTTCTGAGTTAAGGGAGGATGTTGTGATGGTGGGATCCATTCCGTTGAACCTTGCATCAACTGCTATTATTGCTCGTTTGGGTAGAGAAATGAGTGAGAGCTCAGCTGCTCTTACTCCTCTTGCTAACATGTTTCAATCTGACCCTGATGCTTTGGAGCCTCTTAACCTGCTGCTGAGAATTTGAGAAAACTTGATGGGGCGCAATATGACACCTCATGTTTGAGTTATTTTGGGATACAATTTTCATGTTTGAGTTTATTTTATGATACATTTTGATGAGTTGATAATAATGGAATGATTAATTGTGTTGTAAGCGGTATGAGTTGAAATGGTAACATTGTGTTATGAGTTCTTATGATTGGTATGGTTTTGTTGTTGGTGGTGGAGGCTTGTTAAGCATTATTGGGTGAACTTCAGGACGAAGTTCATTTTAAGAGGGGAAGACTGTAATACCCGTAATTTTGTAATATAAAGATATGTTAACTATGCGATTCGAATAATTAATTAAACGGATGTAATTATAATAACTCGTAATAAGATGAATAAGTTAAATGATTGTTTTGCAAAGGTGGCATTTGGCCGTGTGACATCATTGGGGCGTGTGATTTGGTAAGTAGTTGTCGGGATTATATTCCCGAGTCACTAATAATAATAATTATTAAATAATAATGACTTAAGTGGAAATTGGAATTAATAATAATAATTAATAAGTAAGGAAAGGTGATTAGTATATAAGGAGGGTTGCCCTAGCTCTTATTTCAGTCTTGCAAACAAACTAATATCATGTTAAGAGGCATAGAAAGAGAGTTCTAAGAGAGAAAACGGGATTTGTAGTTACGTTCTTTGACACAAGTATTTTCTTGACTCGAGTTTTATAATTCTTCGCGCATCTACTCGTGTTATAGGCTGACTTAAGGGGGGTTAGGGTTCGTGACCTTCGACCTAGGGCATGACGATGGATGTTACTGGGGGTAGGGTGGTGCTGGTGGTCGTCGTTGACCACCGTTGACCGTCAAAAACGCGTGGAAAAGGGGGGTGTCGGGTTATTAGGGTTAGGATTGCACCAACTGTTTTGATTGATTCGACCCAATTAGCGTGCCCCAACTGACCCAGGGTTTTGGGTGGTGGTTTCTGGGTGGTAGTCGACTAGGGTGGTGGTGATAGGGTGGCGTGTGGTGGTAAAAGGTGGAGCCTTTGACCGGTTGTAGATAGGGTTTCAAACAGGGGTATTTTTGGGGATTTTGACCCTATTTTGAACTCGTTTTTGGTCGGGTCTTGACCTGGGTCAGGTGGGAGTGGTACCTGGTGGTTGTGTCGACCGTCGTGGGGTGGTTTTGGAGGCCGTAGATGGTGGTTCGTGGTGGAGGCATGCTTAAGACGCGAAAACAGGGGAGGTCGAGGGTGTTGGTTGCTGTTGGTGTTTGCGTGGGGGTTTGTGGAGGTTGCAGGTGGGTCGAGGAGGTAAGGGACCTCCTCTGGAACCACCGTGGACCAGTGGTGGCGACGGTGGTGGCCAGAGGTGGTGTGTGGGTGTGTGTTGTGGTGTCGGGTCAGGAAAAGGTGAAGGTGTTTGGAGGGTGATGAATGGAGTGGTGAGGTTTATGGTTCATGTGGCTGCTGTGGTGGCTGTTTCGAAGGGTCTGGTGGTTGCAGGGGAAGACCACCATGGTGCTGGGGGTTGACCACGATGGGTATGGCAGTGGTTGGCTGTGTATGATGAGGGTTGTCGAGGGGTTTGAACCCGGGTGATGGGGTTTGGTTAGTTAGTTAGTTCGAGTTTAATTTGTTGAGATGGTTTCGCTAAGTTATGGAATTTGCATCGTAATGAGTTATAATAATTTAAATAAAATGTTAAATTGGGTTAGTAATTAATTAGTTGGTTAAATAAATTGTAATAACGAGTTATAAATTGGGTATATGTAATTGTAATTAATTAAATAGTTTATAAATAATGAATTGTAATAATAATTTATGATTTAATATATTATATAATTGTAATTTGATAATATGGGCTAATGAATTTATAATAATGGGATTTAAAATTATAAAAAATAATAATTAGTAATTTATATTGATAATTGAATAATTAATGTTGGTTAGGTGACGGTACTTGAGGAGTGCCTTGATTGTTATTCAGATTACTATCGGACTTTGCTTGTTGCTTATCAGGTAGGGATTTCCTACTCAACTCGGTTTATTATTATTGTCGATTGATGTGGATGAATGATAATATTGTGAATGATTATTGGAGATGATATTTATGTAGAGGTCATGATGTTGATGAGCTATATTGTCGGGATTGACTTATACTATTGTTGATTATTTATGATGTTGTGTGGTATTTGTGAGTTGAGCATAACACGAAGAATGTTACTGCCAGTTGTGCATAGCAAGAGAAGGCTACTGCCAGTTGTGCATAGCGTGCGCAAGCTACTGCTAGTGAGTTGTGCATAGTAAGTGATTACTATTGCCAGTTGAGGATAGTACATGGGTACTACTGCCAGGTGAGCATGGTACGCAAGTACCACTGCCAGTTGAGCATGGCACGGTGTTAAGGGGGGTAGTGCTACTGCTAGTGAAGTGAGTTAAGTAAGTGAAGAAGTGAAATGTTTGTTGTATGGTTGTTATGATGACAAAAGTTGTTGGACGGAAATGTAACTGAATGGTTCTTAATGTTGTTAGTAAATTCCTACTCAACCTCGCGGTTAACTTGTGTATTCGTGAATGATGCGTGCATTCTACATAGACTTTTTGTACTGTATTTGCAAGCATTTCTATGCATTTTGTGTAGTGTCTAGCTACAATTGTCCCCCGAATAGTCTACTTTGGTTTGTCTTGTATTATTTGCAGGTATGAACCGGAG
>VHZZ01010442.1:21646-32139 GCA_009801015.1 Silene noctiflora | reverse complement strand
ATAACTTGATATTGATATTGAGAATACAGGTAAAAGTAATTATATAAAACATGCAATGTATAAGAAAATCAATATATATAGACTTAAATAAGTGAAAAATATAAATTTTATTTATTATAACCATTAAAGGTTGGGTCAAGAAAAGAAAGGTAACGTGAGTAGACCTGTCAAATGGGTCAATCGGTTCGGGTTCTGGTCAGGTCAATTTGGGTTCGGTTTGTTCGGGTTTGCAAGAATTCGGGCCAGGCTAAGTCAAGTTGGATCATTTCAGGTTCAAGTTATTGTCATTTCTCGGTAAGTTATTTCAAGTTATTTGAGGATAACAGTCAGTTTGTGCTAATAAACAAACGGGTTTGGTTAAATATGGTCCAGTCCATTCGGGTTTGGAGTACCAAAGTTTTGCCAAGTGTAAAGGCAAGGGTAAAAACACTCTTTAGAATAAGAGAGGTTTAAGGATAAACTTTTAAAGGAGCACTAAGACATGATATAACAAATTGAATGAGTTTGAAAGGAAAATAAAAAACAAGAATATATTTTGATGGTGAAAAAGAGAGCCATAACTAAACTCATTGTTAGAAACGTTCCAAGAGCTATTGACAATAACAGAAGACATCAAACACGTGGTTGAGATAGGGAGGAGAGATCCAAAGGGAAGATCTAAAAGGCCTAATAAAGTATACTGCATCTATATTAGTCATTTATCATATTTTAGATACAAAGATTAAACGAGAGAAGACGAGACACATTATGTGTAACGCATGCAATGTTAAGTGAATTAAAATATAAAAGGATTGTCATTTTTGTTTTGTTTCATCAATTAAACCTCCGAAAACAATTATCTAAAGGAAAAAAAATTATGTCATCCAAGCTTCAATTAGTTTACCAAATAAAATCATCATATGCCGAAACAATAATGATCGTTAATCAAATTATGTTAGCATTGAAATTATCCTAGAGTTCCTTTACACAATAAAGGCCTAAAACGACTTTACACATCTTACATTTAGCCAACTATTTTAGCTATTTTAGAAATTGTGCAACACACGGGCAAATCACATGTTGAAACAATAAATTGTCTGACAACCCCCTCTACACCAATTAGAAGACTATACAACTGATAATATAAATTTGGAGCTTTTTAATAAAGGATTTGAGCTTATATGTACATTTTACGAGCTTTATTGAAAAGAATCTGTGCGCCTATATATAAATTTTAAACTCAAAATATTATAATGAAACTCAAAAATAATACATATAAGCTCAATTAGATTTTAATTTTGACACCTAAAAAATTAAAATGTAACTCATAAATTTTAAAAGCTCGAAAAGATTTTGCATATAAGTGTGTGTCATGGTCATATACATGTGGATGTATAGTCTTATTTGTGCCTGTATATAATAAAGGCTAAAACGTTCTTAAACATTTCTTATGCATTTAAACTTAAACCAATTATTTTAAAATCCGTGCAATGCACGAACAACACACTAGTTGTAATTAAACAAAGGAAAATGGCTCAATAATAGTTTGAAGATGATTGATGCAATTCTCAACAAGATTTCCATTTGGGGTCATGTGATACATCTGAACCCCACTTACTCGCCATTCGTCACTCGGGTAATGTCGTTGTTGATGTACAATGATCGGTATTCAATATTACTACTTCCAAGTTCCAAGTCACACAATCTTCAGGCGCATACGCGTTTTAGTACCCCAGACCTCCCTATTTGCTCAGCTTCCACATTCCAGTTGGGAAACAAAACTTGTACGTATTTGCATTTCCTCAAGGCTGTGTTCATTATCCTCTGTCTCTATATCTCCATCGCCCTATGTGGGCACCTCACCTCTGTAACACTGTTTGACAGGAGTTTCTAGCTCTTGGGGAAATTTTGGAAATTAGCTGCATGCATAGCTGCTCCCGGTTGCATGCTTCTCCACAACTTATTATAATGTACCTTCTATGTGGTGTCTGCGAGTGAAGAAGCGATGTTAATATACATCTAAATTCTCTTTTGATCACAGGTTGTCCACGATGTCGACCGGCAAAAAGTCCCTGTACGTTTTGCCATTACAAATGCAGGATTGGTTGGGTCAGATGGACCAGTGTCCTGTGGACCATATGACATAACTTTTATGTCATGCTTACCAAACATGATAGTCATGGCGCCCTCCGATGAGTTTGAACTTGCTCGCATGGTGGCCACAGCAGCTCAAATTGATGACCAGCCAGTGTGCTTCCGGTATCCTAGTGGTGCCCTTGTCAGCTTAAACAATTGCATGGGTTGTACAATACCTATCGAGGTAGTGGTTTCTTCTAAAATACTTGTTTATTTATCAATTTAATACATATTTGTGAAGATCTTTTACTTTCAAATAATTGTTTAAAAGAAATGAAAGTGCTCCTGTGTTGAACACTTGTTTAAAAGAAATGTGAACTTAGTAAAATAGTAGTTCAAGAAATGTGAACTTAGTAAAATGAGAAATTATATAAACTGGGATTGAGTGGTGATGATACCTGCTACATCTGCAAAGATGGGGTGGAGAACTTAGAACACCTGTTCTTTGACTGTCGATATAGTAGGCTCGTTCTTCAAACTATTGGATCTTGGATAGGAGTTCATATTCCGCGTCAGGACTCGATTGATTGGAGAATTCAAATGACAGGGACCAAAGTAAGGAAAGATATGATCAATTCGATTTATAATGCTTGCATATACTCCATTTGGAGACAACGGAATCTGAGCAAACATGAGGCTACCATTCTTCGACCCGAGAGTGTGGTTAATATTATAATCAATGATTTGGGTTGTTGTTTTAGGGATGGCATCAAAACTCCGCTTGATGCTATAGACAGGTTGATCTACCAAAGAATGACAGGAGGGATTTGAGGTGTTGATGAAGACGAAGGGATGGACAACAGAAGGGAAATGGGATTTTGGGGATATCTATGTCCAGTCTAGGGTTTCTATTTCTTTTTTGTTGTCTTAAGAGATCATGGTCCCCTTAGTGGGCTGGACTTGTACGAGTTTGGCTTCTCACTCCCAATCTCGATGTATGGTGACGGTTCTATGCTTTTTCTAATATACTTGCATTTTATCGGAAAAAAAAAAAGTTCAGGCCTTCCTGTAGCAATTTCCAAAATTTGTGATCCATTTTTTTTTCTACCCCATGTCTAGATAGGGGTAGTGAGTCTTTGGTTCCATTGAAATCAGAAACTATCTTTACGGAACTCTGCCTTAATTATACAATGGTTCTTGTAGGACAGATTGGCAAGGGAAAAGTTCTTATAGAAGGTAAAGATGTTGCCTTGTTAGGATATGGAGCCATGGTTCAGAACTGTCTTTCTGCTCAGTCCCTTCTTTCAAAGCTTGGTGTGGAAGTTACTGTTGCTGATGCCAGGTTTTGCAAGCCCCTTGACCTGAAGCTTGTCAGAGGTCTATGTGAAAATCATGCTTTTCTGATCACGGTTGAGGAAGGATCTGTAGGAGGATTTGGGTCTCATGTTGCCCAGTTCATTGCCCTTGACGGAAAGCTTGATGGAAGAATCCAGGTAATTCTTATCAGTTTACAGCTCTAGTTTGTGATTAATAATATTTTGTGCTCATATCTAATTTAAAGTGGCAGCATCTCCGGTTTGTCTTTGACGATAGCAAGTGATATTTTACTAGAGAAGATAGTGAAATGGTCGAATAGAAATCCTTTAGTCGCCTCACTTTGTCTAGTAAAATGTCATGGAACTTACAGCTAACCTTGTCCCACCCCCTGGAAACATTGCTATTTTACACAAATACTTATCACATGGACTTAGACGGTGTTACTCTAAATAATTACTGTACCACTGCATGTTTTTTTACCTGGATAACCTGTGAAAGGTTGTTACTTCCAGAGGAATACGGGTAATATGGTCTTGAGGGTGATGTCTGGGTGGTAACACTGCAGATAAATGAGAACAAAAATGTTTATTTTTCAATATATTTCAGATTAGAAAGTCTTGTGTCGAATGATCTAAACTAAATTAGTTGTATCGAAGTCATCTACTAAAAACAGTTGTATCCATACCTTAAATTATGTTGTTATTAAAAATTGTTTTAGAAGGGTAGTTGAGTCAATAACACGTGGTTTTACGTGCAAAATCGCCTTACACCAGGATTTGTGTTTTCCTATAGTTGTGCTGGGAGTTTGACTGGAATAAAATGTCGTGATGACTAGTTTTATTTATCAGATTACTGAAGAGTACATCGGTGAATTACCGTGGTCATGTCTCAATGTTTTCTCCCCTTGATTGTTTTGTGCAAATGGGGAGTTGCATTCGTAGTGTTAAGCTAGAGTGAATGTGATAAGTGCCCTGACTCTTACCTTCTCAACAGTGGCGACCAATTGTATTGCCGGATACGTACATCGAACATGCATCTCCAAATGAACAGCTTGCTAGTGCAGGTCTCACTGGTCATCACATTGCTGCAACTGCATTATCTTTGCTTGGCCGAACCCGAGAGGCTCTCCTTTTGATGTGCTAATCACCTTGGTCTGGGTTTCCAAATTGACTGAAGCTCCATTATTGGCCAGTGTAATGTAGCGTGCCAAGTTTTGAGCGTCATTGGCTGCATCATAGATTTACGATATGGCAAACGGGTCATTTGGTTCAATTTAGTTTAGGTGGGAATTGTAGAATAAGTTGGCGTATACCATTATTCACTTTCGCTCGAAGGGCCAATTGTTCAAATCAAGTTTATTGTATTTTTGGTCATTTTGGTTATAGGGTTATTATGGGGCTGTTCGGGTCTAGTCCTTTTATATAAGAGTCAATTCCAGGTTTAGCATGTAGTAATTCTTGTCTCTCTTTTCATCGTGTTTCGTTTGACATACATAAACACAATCAATCAGAAAGTAAACGGAAATTATCTACAGTAACACAGGGAATGTAATTTTGGGTCTCAAAGAAAATTCTATATTCGCATTATTTTGGAGACAAAATATGACGAAGGGCAGCATGGCCACATCCCGAAAAATGGAAGTAGTGTTTTTTTGTGCAAGGAAATTAAAATACATTTTCGATATTGATGAGATCTAAATTCACATCCGTATGAGCGACGATATCTATACCTTCAACATGCAAGTAAACAAGCACGTAGAAATTATGTACAATTGGAAGAACGCCATGTATGAAAGCAAGGGGAAACGAAACTCGAGTGATACCATATATGAGGACCAGGCTGTGTCATACTCGCATGTTTTATTGAAGAAGATAGATGAGAAAGAAAACGCGAGTTTGAGATGCATCTCGAAAGCGTAAGGCCAGACACCCTACGAGCTTAAAGGCAACTTATTTTTGTTATCATGGACGAGGCAGAGGTTATCGCCATCTCTAATAAGTCCTATGTCATCAATCTCAGCTCCATCTGTTGTTAATACTTGAATGCAGTGACATCCAAATTTTTGACTGCCAATTTGAAGTAGTTCTTGAATGGTATCAGGCAACCTGACTAGCTTTTGGGCCTCACTTATACCCGGGCATCTCAATGTTACTCTGCCATCATTTTTGTTTTCATGTCCCTTCGATTCTGTCATACTTTCTTCCTCAGCTGTTGTTTCACCTGCGCAAATTCGTTACCAAAATTTTTACTGCATGAAGTACTCGCAGACATGACAGATTTAGAGTTTGGCTGTGAGGGTAATTATTTTGAATGACTGAACACGACATGGTAACTTCTGAGTCGACAAACTGATGCAAGACCAGCTGTCACTCTTAAAAACCGACAAATGATGGATCGGGAAGAAAGAGTCTCTAACCTCTAGTGGCAGCTGAGACGACACCAAAAAGAGAATTCTGAAAGTTGTTAACACGGCGTCTAGGGTGTTTTTCAACCGGAATAATCACAGGAGCTTCTGGAGGAATAGGAATTGAACCAGTACTCGGGTATTTTTGGATCCGAAAAGTAAGACTTTCTTTCTTGTTCGAAGCTCTAGCATAGGAATTTATGTCAGCCAATTTCTTAGTATTGAATAATGCAATAAGCTGTTCATTGACATGGAAATCAGCCAACGACCTCGGCGTCCATCCATGCTCATCGGACTTGTCGATGTCGGCCCCTTGATCGAGAAGAAACTTCACCATTGAGATGTTTCCATCGGTAACTGCAGCATGAAGTGGTGTTGTTCCAGTACTATTGGCCGAGGTTAAATCACCGCCATACTTGTGAATGTCCTCTAGTATCTTTAGACTGTCTTGCTCTATGGCGTAGGAAGCATATCGAGTCACGTCCCCTGAAGCTAGAGATGCGCCATTGTCCACAAGTAGCTTAATCAAGGACTCATGCTTGCCCACTATAGCATCCCAAAGTGGCACAATCCCTTCATAGTCTGTATCATAAAGGATAGAAAATCCATCCATTAGATAAAAAAGGAAACATGTAACTCTTATTGTAAGCAATTAACATAATAATGTATAAAAGTTATTCAATACAACATTGACTATATAAAGTTCTAAAGAAGAATGTTGGGCCGCCGTGAAACATTGTCACGTTTAAAAGATGAATGTGGCAGAGATGTGTATCAGCGTATGGTGAGATTTGCTAAACATTTTGACTTTGGTAGATGACAGACAATATGGATGGCGTCAAATCGTCAGATTGTATATTTTTCTTCATTTTTAAAATGGATTTAGTACCAACGGGGCGGTATCAGTCATACACACCTTCTCTCTTGGGTAATGAGAAATTCATACCTCATCCGTTTGAGCTACAAGTATCAAGCAAAAAATACAAAACAAACACTAGTATAGGTTTAGACCATTCTAACTCATACCTAATATAAGCATTATGTGAACGAAAAACATTCAATTTTATTTCATCATAATCCAAGACCGCCAAAGAAGAGTAGACAGATTCTTGTCATGGTTAATAGTTGATGTGGGAAGTTTAAAGGATGCTGCATCTTTGTACAACTTTTTTCCCATACCTTTAATGTTTGGATCAGCCCCAAACGAGATGAGGGAACTGGCGCAATCTTTATTTCCATGGGCAGCTGCAATATGCTGTTCCACACACGATAAAATGGACAATATGTAAGGAGCAAGGAAATAAAGATCGACAGAATAAGTATAGCCGGTGTATCAATTCTACAGGGATTGTAAAACACCAAGAGTGGACATATATGACTGAAATTACCAGAGGAGTGCGACCATTGGTGTCTAGCTCGTTGGGATCGGACCCTCGTTTTAGCAACTGTAGCAACAACGACTCATCTCCCCGTCCAGCTGCAAAGCATAAACCCAGAGGCAGATCCGTTTGACCTTCACCTACCATTTTCTCCACATCTCGTAGCACATTTTGCATTACTGGATCATCCTGACCTTTTAGATACTGTTTCCCCAATAAAATCACGTCATTAGTTAATTCTGAGCAACTTTAACGTAACAACTTTAATGGTTTAGACTATTTAGAGACTTGTAATACATGCTTCACTCTCATACATGTAACTCTCAAATATGCGAGTTAAACTCTATGTCACTGCCTTTACTTTTAGGTTATGTATCATCGTTGAGACCACAAAGTTTTGACAGCCATTTATCATAATTTAGAACTGAAGAATAATATTCTAGGATTTCATTGTAAATGGAAACATACCTCTAAGAGGTTATTCATAATAATTGCTCCATCTCCCACATTTGCCTGTACAAGATTAAGGAGAGCTATTCGATTCAAACGCAGCAGCTGACATAACCTCTTGGTCCGGACTGTGAAAAGCTGTGGTCTATAACACAGAACACATATCTCTCCACACACATCTCCTGCTTTAACCTCTTTAATTACCTGCACATATATTTTCATTAGCATCTGAAGAAAGTTTAATTTGAAATATGATGACAAACATAGTCCTGTTACGAGTTATTCTGATAAGTTAATCGGGCTGCATCTAAAATCTATTAGAGTTTTTATCATCTATTGTGTGACTGATTAAATGAATTTTCAAATTATTCATCTGGTTAAGTGGCCTTGGATCAGTCACTTTAGTGTTTCGGTCAAAATCGGAGTTAGGTTACTAGGATCTGTCAGTTTTGTCAGTTCCAGATAAGCAAATAATCACCACAAACTTGCCTGCTCATTTCCATGCTTGGTCACAACAAGTTCCTGCAAGAGAGTGAGTCACTAAATCAGATGCACAAACCGCTGTATATAATAATCTTACTAGTAAGATTAGTCCATTAACAAATAACAATTAGCATGATTACCACAATCCTTAAACATATACCGAGTATAATATATTTTTCTTTTTAACAGATAATTAACAAATACGGAGTATATTTAAAACTCCAGAGTTAAATAGGTACGTAAGCATTATTGTTATGTCACAGACCTTCCAATAAAAACGCAGCTCAACTAGATGTCACAGACTTGGTGTTTGAAAATTGAAAGGTAAATCTCACCATGACACCATGTACTAGCACATAAAGATCTGTGGGTGCTTCATTCTGTAATATCACATCTTCTTTGGGTGGATAGTACTCAGCCTTCATTTCAGAAACCTTGTTGGAAAAAAAATTCATAGCATTTCAGGATCACGAAACAGTCATTTCACTGCTAGAAAGTAAGAAAGAAGACATGCTCCAGTTTAACGTGGTTCAGGTTCATAGCAAAGGTTTACCGGACAAAAGGGGGGAACAAATTTAACATGTGAGAGGTAGTATAGATTACGCCAGTTCCTGAACAAATCTATTAGAGAACAGATAACTCTTACGAAGTTATTAGTGTTCTAAACTACGAGGGTATATATATAAGATATCCTCAACAAAACACACCGTATAACGAAAGACAGGGTTATGTCTAGGTTAGGTTAACATGTGAGAAAGACGAAATAAGAGATAATGAAGTACGTTATTTCTTGAAAAAAATCTGAAATTATTATCTAAGAATGAGCTGCAGGAAATAAGCAGGGAAAGTCATCAGGGTAAGTTGGATACAAATCCTATCAGCATCGAAACTGCCTCTTAAGGAAAATCTAAAACATACCAGTTGGAAAAGCAAGTCGCTGGATACACCACGAAACAGATAGACCTTGTCAAGCAATTGATAGAAGAGAAACTGAGAAATACTGGATTTGATAGCCTTAGGAAGGGACTCGAGAATCTCTTGCTGTTGTAGTCCTTCAGAATCAGCTCTGTATTTCAAACACAAGTGAGCAAGCATTTGATCTTGAAGTCTTACTGGAAGCCTATTCCTTTGTGCAAAACTTGATGCCGCTTGAATTGTGTCCCTCTATCATCCCAACAAAACCTCCATTTGTTAGCATATAATCACCAAGATAGTGGGTTAAGATACATGGAGCAATTAGAAGGAAACTCACAAAGTTACGAGTTCGACTGGTACCATGAACCACAAGATTGGTCATGTTACCAATCAAGTAGGCAGTGAGGCCAAGATTGAAGAGCATATAAAAGAGGACAAAGATCATCTCCCTTATATTAACAGGGTGAAGGTCACCATAGCCAGTCGTTGAAAGCGTGGTAATGGACCAATACATGGTTGTGACATACAAGTGCCATAGACTGGCGCCATGGAAGTCTGGTATTTGAAGCGCGATCCATGTCTTTGTCGGGTCTGGGTAATGGGCTGCCAGGTAGTAGTAAAAGCAGCCAGCACAATGAACCGCGAAAAGGGTCACCTACATTCACATAATAATCAAGCTCAGTTCGTAACATCTCCACAGTAAACTGTTATCAAGAAATTGAAAAGAACAAATTGGTTGAAAACTCGAGTACTCACAAACACCAGCTTACAACATCTGATCCAAAAGTAGCTAAATTTGCGATCCTTCTCCAATCTGTCAATGTCCAATAACATTAGCCAAACTATATTTCTTTCTTTCTCTCAAAGGGAGTTACCATGGCAATATAAAAATCGTTGGGACTCACTTCTTAACTTTTTCATTTTTTAAGGTGTACCCCTCTTTTCTTCCAAAAAAAAACTTTAACCGTTCATAACTCTCGGTTACAAGTTCAGAATACGATAAATATTTTCTTCATATTGATCTTCCTTATGAGCTTTCAGTTTGAAAAAAAAATTCACTGACGTCTCAACTTGTAATGGGGAATTATGGTCGGTCAAAGTTTATTCGTTAGAAAAACTTTGACCAACCATAACTATCGGCTACGATTTCAGAAAAAGGTAATTTTTTTTAAAAAAAATTCAAAGCCATTATGAGATAATTGGTTTGAAAAAATTAAATTATCAAACTTGCAGTAGAGAATTATTGTTGGTCAAAGTTAAAAAAAAAAAAATGAGGAGTACAACTTAGAAAACGAATGAGTTGAAGGAATATCCCATAATCATTTTTTTCGCTTGATTCATTAATTCATTTTCGCTTTCATTATTGCATTAATTGTGCATCCTTACTCGTTTATTACAAACAATCTTATTTATTAAAGCAACAACCACAGAGCTGAGTTGTCGCTCTGTGGTTAAAAGTACATTATTTTATTTCTTTTAGTTAGTGTCCC
>VHZZ01010437.1:46774-58193 GCA_009801015.1 Silene noctiflora | reverse complement strand
TTACTCATGTTTATGAAGAGATGTAAACAATTCATGCTAGAACAATGAAATTCTTGTACAAATGCCATATGTTGGATGTTTGGTTACCTTGCTTGTTGAAATTACGTGTTTACATGTTCATCGTGTCAAATACAAGCTGGAAATTAAGTCAGAAAATCATATTACATGTAAAATGCTGAAAACTCGCCTACAGGTGTCCCCAGCCGGTGGACCGGCTGCCGGTCTGCCAGCCGGCTGGGAATATTCTATTTCATTTTGTGTCATTTTTGAGTTGGTCGTGTCCTAGCTGGTGGACCGGCTGCCGGTCTTCCAACCGGCTGGGAACATTCTGTAAGTTTTGGTTAATATTTCAAATGCCAGGTGTACCCAGCCGGTGGACCGGCTGCCGGACCAGTGGCCGGCTGGGAGTTCTCTATTTCAGTTGTGAATTTTTGGTTGTGACTGTTTCCCCAGCCGGTGGACCGGCTGCCGGTCCACGGCCGGCTGTGAGCCCCTGTGTTGATTTTTGACTTTTTCTGGTTGGACCCTGTTGGCTTAGCCGGTCGACCGGCCAGGAGCCCCTGTTTCTTCAATTATTCCCGTTTCACTCATTGTATGATAGATATGGATTGAGTTTATGATTTATTTACATTTTAACATATTTAAATGTACTGTTTACATTTCATCATGAACTTTGAGTTGGTTTCATATGCATTCATAATATGTCATACATCGTTCATGATTGAGCTATTATATGCTTTGTTGGTTTGAGCCGTGTCCGTAAGAATTGATGTGGTCGACCTACCTCTATGCTTGACTAATACCTTATATCTTCCGCCACACTCGTGCGGTCCTGGCGAGTGGGGTACTCGATTTGTGTGCTTATAGATCGAGTCTTGGATGCAGAGATGTGCCGCATGTCGAATCGKGAGGGAGTACYTTCCGGGAGTCTGGATCCAGGTCTTAGGCTGGGATGTACCTAGCTAGTCATCCTACCAAGGGTTGCGTTACTGTCTAAGGGTGTTAGGGTCTTTGCATGGCGTTGGTAGTTAGATAATCTTTTCTTAGGATCGCGTGTTCTCTGTTTGTGGTGTCTCGGACACTTGTAGGGTTATGCGATGTGTCTCGGACATGTTTTAAAGGTAACCTCTAAGCCGGATGCCCGCATAACCATGGTTGCCTTGATCCTATCGGATACTAGAGGTGAGAGATAAGCCTTTAGTTGCGATATGATTGACGGGATTGATGTTCCCATCCATATTTATGGTGAGATGCAAGCCATAAGTACGCATGTGACGCTAGTAGCCACGTCCCGTTCTTATGTGCTAAAAGACTTTCAAAGTAATGGCTACGGTTTTCTCTCGCATGTATTATATGTTGATCACTTGATACTCATGTTATGTGACAATGTATATCGATTTACCATGATGAATCCGTATGTGATGATTTGGTTGGATTATTATATATGACTGTTTTGCATGCCTTTGTTCTTTGTCAATATAGTTGATATCATATGCTGTAGTACATTGATCATATCATATGTTTAAATTGATCATGAATATAATGTTTGCCTTATATGTTTAAAGTGCCTAATTATGTTCATTTCGATGTATCGTGGCTGGGAGAACCTTGAGTTACTCCCCACTGACTGTGACGTTCATGTTTACATGAATGACAGGTTCGTGGAAGCTTATCTGAGGTGGAAGACGTGTGGGCTAGCGAGCAATGTACCTTGGACCTAGTCTTAGGTACTAGACTTACTCACCGTACTTTGTTTTATTCGTGGGATATCTTTTCCCCAAACATTTATTCGTGTCGGCTTGTATAACTTATATTTTATACTTCCCTTTTTGCATGTTTGTAGTATTATGACATTTCGCTTTCAAACTTAAAAAGTTTTAAAAATCTACTGTTTTTCCGCTGCCTTTCGTATCATTTATGTTATATTATGGTGTCCTAAATAGCGGGGTGTCACACATGGGCCACCCCGCCGCGTGCACTGGCGCGTTTTGAGTTTGAGGCGGCGGTACTTCTCCCACGGAACTTCGTGTTGACAAAGCACGTCATGGGCCGTTATCGATTTGAAAGGCACTGAAACCGGTGAATGGTTTGAACAAGCTTGCATTTGTGGAGTCGCCATCAATTTTTTATGGATAGTTGGATTCGTTTGAATACTTCGTATCATGCCAATACACAAAGTAGTGACATGAACACTAAGAAATTCGTCGCCCTTAGCATTCCATGTCTAGAATGACTCTCGTGATGCAAATGAACACTGGCGTTCACAGATACCTTTCCAAGAGGCGCAGCTCCTGCTGCGTGTTCTCATGCGACAACTCATCGTATATTGGGCATAACTTTCTTTACAGAACTCGGATTAAGGTGATATTGGTCGAGTTGGAAAGCTAAGACAAACATCTATAATTTTGAGGGAAATAGTCAAGACCTAAAAATGACGGCATCACCTCGTAAAATGAGCCTAAAGATCGGGTTGTCGTATTAAGCGTGGTACCAGCGTAATATGATCTTTATCGTACCTATATTACAGCGTATATATTACTACTTCTAATGAATTCTTTGTACAACCATAGCTATATTGTAATTAGTAATGCACTATCTTATCTACTGATTTTTTAAAATTTCAAAAGCGTAAGATAATGTAAACAAACATTCTTATTAATTAGATAAATATACTACTTCATAAATTAGATTCAGAACAATTGGAAATGCCTTACAACATTTTATAAAATAAGAACAATAAGCTATCGTTCAAATTAAGTTAAGAGCAATTTAACGATAACATAAATCGACAAGAGTACCGATAACTAGTAAAAAAAAAACATAGAGAAGATGAGGTTGGATGCGTAGGCATAGATGTGAGTAATGCATGCATATTTACAGTGGCGGTATGATGAGATTTTTGTTTCCTTGTGGGGGATGTATTTGTTTAGTGTCCAGTTGCGAGTTGTGGGTTCATTATCAAATAACGTGGTTGGATCTGCCTGCTTTTCACAATTTAATCCCTTTTCCCTTCCTTACCCCACTCTCCTCAGTATTACTACTACACTCTCTCTCTCTCTCTCAATTCATAATTTCATATTATCCTTCCCTTTAGCCTTTTTTTTTAACAATAAATATATAAACAACTTTATTAAGACATTGCAGCAAGCTTAGTTGTTAGTAGTACTAGTTGAGTAGACTTGTTGAAGATGATGGTTATTTGAGCAAGGCAAAAAAAAAGCTGATTGAAAAGCCTGAAAGCTTGTTTTTTTAAAAAGTTAAAGCTGGGAACCGAAAGATGTTGCCTTTTCCTTCTCCTCCTCATCCTCTCTCTCTCTCTCTCTCTCTCTCTCTCTCTCTCTCTCTCCCTTCTCTACTAACCCTACTCTTCCCTAAATCTCCCCTTAAGTGAAAAACAAATCACTCAATATCCATCATTATTACTACCCAGTACCCCGTATTAGTTTTAATCCACAAATATAATAACCCAAAAAGTTTTGAGATTATACACTTATTAATCTCTCTTCTTTCTTGCAAAACCCAAATGTTAGGGGGTTCTTCTTCTTCCTCAGTTCCTTCTGATCACTTCCACAACGCCACCCTTGCTGCTGACCACGCCAATAGCACCAACAAGCGCAAACGTCGCCCTGCCGGAACCCCAGGTATTTATTTTTCTCTCTTTTCCAGAACCATATGCATTCCATCTCTCTTATAATAATAGAGTATTTAATAATCTGAATTGCAATAATTAATATATCGTAAATAGATCCGGATGCGGAGGTGGTGTCTTTGTCGCCAAAGACGCTCCTAGAATCAGACAGATACGTGTGCGAGATCTGCAATCAGGGGTTCCAAAGAGATCAAAACCTACAGATGCATAGGAGGCGGCATAAGGTACCATGGAAACTTTTAAAGAGGGAGAACCCAGTTGTGCGAAAACGGGTATTCGTCTGCCCCGAACCAACTTGCCTTCACCATGACCCATGTCATGCGCTCGGAGACCTTGTTGGGATCAAGAAGCACTTTCGACGTAAACATAGTAATCACAAACAATGGGTTTGTGATAAGTGTTCTAAAGCTTATGCTGTTCAGTCTGATTACAAAGCTCACCTTAAGACTTGCGGCACTCGCGGCCACTCTTGCGATTGTGGCCGCGTCTTCTCCAGGTAATACTAACTACATACGTTATTACTTCCATTTTATCTTCTTTTCAAAATTTCCTTGACAGAATTTTAAAATGTTTCAAGTCAATTATATTATATTATATTATATTATACTACTATTATTTTATATTTTATTTAATTAGGGTGTTTGACTTGATAAACAAGGGAAAAGATTGATAAAGAGAAAATGTTTAAAATAGGGTTTGTAATAAATGAGTGGTTTTGATACTTTTATTTAGGGTTATTCGGCCTAATCCATAAGTAGAGTTGTGAATAACATGGTTTGACATTAATTTGTTAAATTTGAGAGTATAAAACGCAATTCCCGAGGAAAAGTATTCCTAACTGGTGGCCGTGTGCCTCATCGATTTCAACAGACAGCTTGAAATAAAACTACCATGGCATAAAGTAAAGTTAAAGTTAGCTTTATGAGCAGCAACTTTGTTTGGAATATGTGAACATGGGATGGAATATATGCCTTAATGTTGTGACAGTCATATTTTATTTTGGTTGTTTCTTTTAAGATACAAGATCAAGATGAATAAAGAGCATGTAATGGTTTAGTAGTAAGTAAATGTATGTTTGTAGAAGGAGAATAATTTATCAACAGTATGAATTTTGGGGAGTAGTAGGCTTACATCCCTACTTGTCATGTAAATATAGTCAATCAATTTACACTCATCCTTGATTTTCCCCTATTTAATTTGTCTCTACTACTCAACCTCTTCTATTTAGACAAACCACGCTATGGAAATGAAGCTTCCTTTTAGTAATAACCCACTTTGTTCTTACTTTTTCTAACATCTACCACTACTAACACACTACCAATAGTCCAATACCATCCCCCCTTCCTTTTCACTCATTTTCATTTTGACCCATCATTCCATTTTGCCTTTATTTTGTTTTCTCCTCCTTGTCTTCATCTTCTTAAATTATTACTCTTATAATAGAGTTGAGAGCTTCATCGAGCACCAAGACGCCTGCAACATGGGACGCCACCCCGCTGGCCCACCTTCACATCCACCACATCACCACCAACAGTGCCTCTCTCGGGCTGCTTCCAGTTCAAGTCCTTCGAATGATACCACCACTAATAATACTACACTACCTGCTGTTCCATGGACGACGGCCGGATTAACCATAAGAAACCAACCACCTATGGAGAACAACAACAACAACAATAATAATAATATGACTAATCTTCACAATTTAAACCTACAGCTGGCGGTATCCCCCAAGGGAAACGACCAAGAGAACCACTCCACTCAGCTCCAACTCTCTATTGGCTCCTCAGACTTCGGTGAAAAATCTTCAAACAACATAAACCTAGAGACAAACTCAATGACCTCTTCAACTGTCAAAGAGCAGGCGAGTGAGCAATTACGACTGGCAATGGCGGAGAAGGTCTACGCTGAGGAAACGAGAAGAGAAGCCAAACGTCAGGTGGAGTTGGCCGAGAGAGAGTATGCTAACGCCAAACGAATTCGACAACAAGCACAAACTGAGTTAGACAAGGCGCAAGCACTGAAGGAGCATGCCATGAAACAAATAAGTACAACTCTTCTACAGATTACTTGTCATGCTTGTAAACAACAATTTCAGGCTACAACACCTACTGTTACAAGTACGACGCCGTTTTTAGCATCACAGGTTGAAGATCAAAACAGCTCTCTTGCTGAAAGCAGCCAGGTTGAGGATAATAATTTGCAATGATTAATAAGTCACTGACTTTTTTTTCCCCTTAGTGTAAGTGTGTTTTCATATTGACTGTTAAGTTGTCATTTTGTTGTTTTTTGGGAGGTCGTAATAATTACTCCACAGTCCACTCCTATAGTAAGTACTCCGTATGTGTTAGTTGAGTTGTGATAGTAATATGGTGTTGGATTAAATAATTTATTAATTTATTTTGTTAAACTTAATTAATGGTGGTGGGGTTTATGTTTATTCTATATATGGATTAATTAGGGAGATTAATTAAGTAAGAAGGTTGAGGGATTTTGTGGCTCCCTAATGGTGGTGGTATTTTTGGAGCGGGCCAGCCTGGAATGCGATATTTTGTTTGGATGTTGCTTTTCTTGTATAACAACCATTACATAGACTATGAGCTTGATAAAGCAACATTTGTTGTTAGTTGTTATTTATTTTAAATAATGCTTTTATGTAAGCAGCATTTACCCAATTCTTTAACGGTGTCAAAGTAACGTCAGAATATGTTTGGACTATTCAGAGATCTTTGTTCAGAAACGTGGTGGGTGAAATGACATGACCCCTAACTCCATCATCAAACCAAACAAGCGACATTATCTCATTCTACTAACTCAACTACGTACGGAGTATGATTTAAATTATGGTATTAGATAGATTGTAGTAATTGTTTTGTTGAACAGCAAAAATAAATAATTTAACAGGTTTGACGTTTTGGTTAAAATGCGAGCGCCTGTTTAGACAGTTTTTTTCCATTTCGGTGAATAGTTCAAACCGGTTCAGTTATATTGTTAAGCGGAACCATCAAGTTGAGTTCTTCACATAATGAAAAAAATGAAAAAAACATGCTTCCTCCATTCCAATTTCTACGAAATTGTTAAATCACCATACTTCATCGCGGCTACTTGTCACAAGCAATCATGTTTGTCTCTTTTGTTATCCCTCTTATCACTTTATATTATACTCTCTTTGCCGTAATCATTTGTTTACTTTTAATTAAAATATATTTCATCGAATGAAAAAGTAAATAAATTAATAAGACGAGGGTCACTCATGCTCGCGATAGGGACAACATGTCAGTGGACTGGTGCATTGTTGTAGGGGATATGAGGGTAGCGGAGGGAGAATTATGGTGGTTGGACGTGAGGGTTTAGTGATTTCGGAGAACTAATTTCTTTAAAATTTTATGCGCTTTATTTTCAATTAGTAGTCCCCAATATTCTAATGGTCATTATATTGTTGCTTTTACCCGTAATCATTCAGAGTATAGTAAAATAATTTTTCTTCGTAATCATTTAATTAGGTTTGACTAAAATATCACTAATAAAAAAACATCCTGATCAGGAAGAATAAAGAAATAAAAGATAACTTTTCTCAATGGATGAAAGAGAATAACGCGTGAGTTTTGTTAAAATGAGGATTTTAAAATATGTGAGGTTAGATTTTATAAGAGTAAAGTGAAGAACAAGGACCTCAATTATGCATGAAAAATGGATATAAGGACCTAAATTATTTGTGCATAGCTATAAGGACCTCTATTAACATCTTCATATTTTCCGGTAGCTTTATTGTCATCGGCCATTTTGTTACCATTTCTATATTTTCCTTGTTATGTTTAGACAATTATATCCCTATTCCCCATCTAATTAAACTATCATTTTTTAAGCACAAATACTCACTTAAGTTGGGTATATGAATAGACGGATATATTCGTCTTTATATTAAAGCGGGTCAAGTATTATCCCACATGTGCATATAAGATAAATATAATGCTTTTTCCCATCATTGTGCTTTTGTTTAATTTTAACAACTTGACCCGTCTTAAGCTTAAGACGAATATACCCATTTTTAAATGAGAATTTGTGATCCGTCTTAACACTCTTAACCTTAATACAGGTCAAGTAGCACACATATGACAAAAACAACATGCATTGAGACTAGCAAAAAATTTGTCCATTTTTACAAGTGGAATGTTATTTGACCGGTTTTATTCTTAAGATGGAGGAGATATTTAAGTAAGTGGACGATAGTTGAAAAGACTTTATGACAATAATGAATTACAAGTAACACGTTGATAAACTACAATGGTAGTTAATAGAGAGAAAAAGTAATGGGATAATTCATTCTCTTAATCATAGTTTATACTGTATAAGATAATTTTATATCTAAATTACCAATTTTACTTGAAAAAAAAAGTGGACACAATCATGGTCGAAATATAAAAATTTAGAACCGTAAAATATATCGTGTTAGATTCGTATTCGTGTGTCATATGTAAATGAATCATGAACACTCCCATACAAACCCAACCCGGCTTAATTGAGTATTTGTGCTTAAAAAATGTTAGTTTAATTAGATGGGAAGATTGAGGTATATTGTATAAACATAACAAGGGTTAAAGTCTCATGGACAAAGAAGAAATATAAGGGAATTGATTAATTAGTTGTTGATAAATGATGAAATGAATTGCGTAAAATGATTTGCTCACAAAAATATAGAAAGGGTGACAAAGTTGCTGGTGACAACAAAGTTATCGGAAAAGATGACAGAAATTAAATAGAAATCCTCATAGCTATGCAATTATAGTTTAGGTCCTTATATCAATTTTCACATATAGTTGAGATACTTGTTCTTCACTTCACTCGATTTTATAAATATGTATTAGGATTTAGGCATGTTCTTTGAAATGACATTTGCTTTTCTATGCATCCAAATATATAGTAGGGCGTAGACTTTTAGAAGAAAAAATTTAAAAAAAATATATAGAGAGAGAGAGAAATTATCTCAATTTTGTGTTGTGTGTTAGGTAAAAGTTTCTTTCATTTTCTAACTTGGTATTGACATGTGAGAGTCAATGTTGAGTCAAAGATGAAAATCACATGGTAATTTCCTTAAAAAACTACCAACTGAATGACAAAATATAAAAGTAAAAACTTGAAAGACTAGATTATTGTTTGGCAAGACTCGAAATAAATCTAAAGAATAGTTTGGAAACTGACGAAAACATTCATCCGATAGAGATAAGTTAGGTGAGAAGAAGAGTGAAAGAGGAGAGCACAGTAGTACAATAGTAGGGAAAGCAGGAAAACTCTTTATTCACTGGCTTTTAGCAAGAGTCCTTTTTATAAATGCGAGTAAAAAGATGCCATGTTTTTCAGTGCCAATAGTTGTATCCCTTAATGACAGATTCAGTCGTCGCTCTCACTTATGCACACTACGTTACTCTTCAGACACAGACAAACTTCTCCCTAAATGCCATTCATTCACAAAAACATATATGCTCTTCATCGGAATCAGTGATGTGGGGATAGGTGGGTAGTAAATTACTCGCACCTTTCCATTTTTTGCTAGAGAGCCAACACTCCGTTTTTCGGTTAATAATTTAAGGTGTTTATTTAGTTACGTTCTGAAATTTCCCGTTTTGATGAGAAATTATCTAATTTTAATATGAGAAGTATTAATTAATAGTTATTTATTTCTATATTTGGTAATTTTTTGCGAGTCTTTTTATGTACAGTGGAGTTTGCTTTTTATGTGTTACATATTCATCTTGACTTATTTTCTTGGTCTTGAAAAGGAACAGATAACTATTGATCGGATAAAGAGAGTAGTTCTTATTTTATTTATGGTTGTTGTGTTGGTATATTTAACCAACTAGCTAGGTTAATTTAGGGTCAAAGTGATCTTAAGTGTGAATCGTTTTATATGTATGTTAGGTGCGCTGTAGTACGTAAAATAAAGAGAGATAACACAAGGGATTTGGTGACGCAGAAAACCCAATGTGGGGAAACGACCGCGGAAAGGAGACGATATCCTTCCAAAATGTTCACTAGCAATATTAATAATAGTAGTAAAATGGAGGCAAGACGTCTATTGCTAGTACACGTGATATGAGGTTTCTTGTTTTTAGCTTATGAATCCCCTTCCTTCCTCCTCTACCTTTTCTTATATAGAGTCTAACCCTAATGGACTGTAGTTATGGGGTAGTTATCCCAAATTAACATCACAATGACACAAGACTCAAATCAGAGCTATTCGGATGCAATTAAATGTTGGATTTTGTTAAAAATAGTAAATGAGCTCCTAAAATCATTAAAATTGGTGACAATTTGGTTGAGATGTTGAACTGAAACTGTACCAAATTTGGTGAATTTTAGAAGATCCTAAGTATTTTTAAAGGATGCTGCAAGACTGATACTCAGGTAAAGGTTAATGAAAGGACTGTAACATGGATATGAACCTTCTCAAAGAACTAAGCCAATGAGAGAGGGGTGTGATTCAGAACCCAGTACACAGCAAAGGCCCTGGAATCACCAACCGATACGAAAATTTAATAACTTTCGTGTTTGCGGAAGCAAGAACAAAAGCAGACGAGAATTAGGAGTCACACGCGAAGAATAGTAGTAATAACAAAACAGAAAACGAACTAACAATAAGAACAAAAGGGATATTTGCTCAAGTTAGACCTATAACTTGAACAATGGTGACTAATTCGCAAGACCTATTGCTCCTTGATCGAGTTAGAGTTTGATCACGTCAAACTATAACCTGTTTTTGGATCGAAAACGCGTCAAACCGAGATAACAATTGCAAGGCAAAAACTTAGTTTTTATTAATACTTGAATGAATAAATAACAGAATAAAACGTCCCTTAAATAAGGTTGAAACACATGGCTAAAATAGACCCTAGACTCCTAGTTTATTCCTAATACCGACCTTCCTAAAACTATTACAATTGCTTGCTAACAGAAGAAATTTCTTTGGTCTGCATGCCTGCTAACAGAAGAAAGTTCTTTGGTCTGCTTCTCGGCTACTCTCACTCTCAATAATCATCATGCACTATGTCTTCTGGTAAATCTCTGCATTCCGCTTCTTCTTTGCCATATCTGATGCCTGACATTCCTTCCACACATCTGATTTGTCTTAATCTCTGATCTGCAGGAAGTGCCAAGGTCAATATGTTCGAAGCCATCCTCCTAAGTGCCAAGAAGAAGGTTGTCGCTAGCTCCTAGGCTGCTGGAGGCTCAGGCTCCAGAAATGATCCTTCCTACTCTGAACCGATTGAGGTTACCCCCTGGTCTCGCCATCCGCCAACTCCTCCTTCCAGTCCACATGCCAGTAGAAGCAGCCACCTCCACTTTCCCGAGGGATTTGGCAACCCATAGCTAGCTCCTTTCTGGCCTGCTATGGACCAGATGCTGTTTCCTTCTTACATTCAAGAGTTTCATGAGTTCATCCCTGAGCATATGGCTGAAGTCGATGTGGTGAACGCCTTCATTCTAAGTATTTCTTCTGACCTCTTCGTGCGACTTCTTTCCTTTGCCTTTTCATGTTCTCATTTTGCTGCTCCCTCATTACTAGACACTATAGTCTGCCCTCTACGCCAGAAAGGTGATGAAGAGACTCCGGACCTAGAATCTGGCCACCAACTCCAGGAATAGGGAGCTGACAGAGACATGCGCCGATATGGAGAGGTAGCGTTCTAATTTAGCCCATATTATTAACCCATTTTACAACTTCATTTTACCTTATGTGTGTAAAATGTTGTCATGTGTAATGTGTGACATAATTAA
>VHZZ01010433.1:10937-27645 GCA_009801015.1 Silene noctiflora | reverse complement strand
TAACTCATACATGAACTATATATGACATTACATGTGAATATAACGTAAACATTTCATACATACATCATTCATAAAACATATGAGTGAATAAGAGATGGAAATAAAGGAGCAAGGGCTCCCAGCCAGTCCAAGTAACCGGCTGTCGGCGAACCGGCCAGGCAGTCAGCCTAAACCAAAATCTTTATAAAATCACCTCAGATACCTCCCAGCTGGCCTGTGGACTGGCAGCCGGCCCACCGGCTGGGAGAACACCCAACTAACAAAACCCAAAATTTGAAACAGAAGCTTTCCAGCCGGCAATGGACCAGCAACCGGCCCACCGGCAGGGAATACCTGACCAAAACCAAAATAACATCAAAATTTCAGAACCCTCCCAGCCGGCCTGTGGATCGGCAGCAGGTCCGCCGGCTGGGCATACCTTGCATCTGCAAAAAAAAAAAAAAATACAACTTACAGACGACTCCAAGCCGGCCTGTGGACCGGCAGTTGGTCCACCAGTTGGGACACACCCAACACAAAAATTGAACCATGTGAAACAGAATGTTCCCAGCCGGCCTGTGGACCGGTAGCCGGTACACCAGCTGGGGACACCTGTGTACGGTTCTCAGCAAATTTCTCATACAACACCTTTTTAAACCCAAATTTTCGCATGATTGTGAGACAGAAACACGTACAACACGTAAATTCAGAAAGTATTACTTTTCAACATCCAATATACTTCTTTTTCATAATTAAACCATCACAATAACATAAATTTTGTCATAATAAACTCAAAGCATTTAAAAGATGGCATGTTTGTCAAACTAATCACCAAACTAACTCATTTGTTCTTCATTCACATAATATGAGCACTATAATTCATGAATTGAACAAGGAACATGATAGAACTTGTAAATGTATCAACTTTAACTTAAAAACACCAAAATTTAACACACTTAAACACATAAACAAAATGTAATGTCGAGAAACCTATCACCGTTATCTTATGCTTCCTAGTCTTCGAGTGAATCCTCAACTATGTAAGAATCCGCTTTCGGGTCGTCCAAATTCTCACCTAGACACAAAATAGGACAAGTTAGATGAAGAATTCTCACAGGATGGGAAGAGGGAATTTTGAAATTGATAAAAGGGGAAAGAGAGATGGAGACTTTATTACTTACAAGGAAGGAGAACGGGATGAGGAGAAGAATGGCGCAAATTTTGCTTGAATCGGACAAGGAATGAAGAAGTTATGAGAGTTTGAAGTTTCGAGGGAGATGGTGTAACAATGGTGGATGTTTGTAAGAGTGTGTGTTGAAAATATGATGAAGGAAGAAGGGTTGTGAGGGTTTTTAAGTGGAAAAACATGGTAGTGTATGGTCCATTTGAAGGTCTTGGCCCAAAACACTCTAAATGAGTCGGAAACAGCTTGAAACTCGTCTTAAGGCTTACTATACACTCAAGATGGAACATAATATTATTATTATTATTATTATTATTATTATTATTATTATTATTATTATTATTATTATTATTTTTGGTGAAATGTAAAATTGCATTAATGAATATAATCAAATCAGTACATCAAGCATCACCACCAACAAAATATTATACTTATATATTTTATACACTAAAAATATATTGTAACCCAAAAATAAGATCTAAATATAATTTGCTTTAATTAAATTATTAAATTACTTTTAAGACCGTAAATAAAAAGTGCGGGTGTTACAGATAACTTGTTGGAAACCCTTATATTTAATGGAGACCAAGTATCTAACCTAGAATCAAGTAGAGTATGGTTAATAATATCGCTTTGGGAGTACCTATCTAACCCTTACTTAATGAAGGAGTAGTGCACTTTTGAGATCATAGGTTATTGCGTAGAGTTTTAATCTGAGTGTTATATTAAAGATTTTTGTTGGTGTTGTTAGCTAGAGTATTGGTTGACCTAGATTAACTCTAGTTCCGATTCTTATGGATTTAGATCGTTGAGTTTGATGTAAGGTTGTAACCTATGAGCTTTTGGTTGTCCGACTATTCATTTCTTCGATTGATTAGTGTTAACCTTGTGAACAAGGTGTGTCTTTGGACAATCACAGTTTGGATTGATTGTGTTAATTTGAGGAATGCATGAACTTGGGAATGGTGATTGTGTATACCTATCGTATCTTGATGTCTTACCTTTGTAATAGAAATGCTTTAAGTAATATTTTGGTACTATTTACCTTGAAGGGAATTTGTAGGAGAGAACTATTAGGTCAACGAGATTGTGGCTTAGTTGAGTTTATAACCACCTGGTTGTAGCAATGTTATAATTGGGAACTTGATGGACTTTTGAGAGGCCTTGATTAAATAGCATTGTTAGTTGGTGGATTTTATTTGGTATTCCATATCTTGAGGAGTCTTATGAGTGTAGTAACCTTGTTGCTTTGGTTGAGTTCTCAGAAGAGTAGAATCATTGAGCATGGTAGTTCTTATTTTGACTATACTGGGATTAGATTTTATCCCGGATGAAAACTTGATGAGTTTGAATAGTTTTAAGAGACGTATCAACTAACTGGATTAGTTGTATTCTAATAACCAGTGGAATGTTGGTTAGTAAGATTGGATTTGGAAATCGTGATGGATTCTTACATGCTATTTTGAGAGGTTAAACGAATATGTAATGTCTTGGATGGAAGTTGGACAAATCTATAATCGTAAAGGATATAGACTAGGAAGTTTCGCAACTCTGAGATTCACAACTTAGTTAGCTGGTGTTAATAAGCTTGGTATTGGTTTCGATGGAAATAGGAAAGCATGAGTTCTATACAGGACCATAGAGGAGTCATACTAGGGATATTGAGATGATTAACCCCTTCTATAATCCTTGACAGAGCTTTGTATAGAGCTTGAATATTCCTTCTCTTTTCTTCTCCCGAGCATCGGATAGCTCCAGTACAATGATTATCTATTTCCTCGACTCTTGCTTGAGTTTGAAAACCTTTGGTTTTGATTTATCGTAAACACCTTTTCTTGAATATTTCCATTTTAAGCAAGAGTTTTGACTTCTGTTAAATTTTTGTTATCTTGGAAAGTTTAACATTTTTGAGGTAGGACTCCAACTTTAAACTTCACTTTTAGTTGTACTCTTGGTCAGTGTTTAAATTTGGTTTTGTTTCGAAATGTTTTAAAATTTCAAATGTTGACTTGCTTCTATCTTGGACGATAGAATTCTTGTTCACGACGGGTATTCTTCCGTTCCTTGAGATGAGATAAGCAGTTTCTAATTAATCAATTTTGAAAACTGGTTTAAAAATTGATTTGAATGTTTTAAAAAGGTTATTGTCCTTTAAATTTTGTTTTTCTACCTTTGAGTTTCGAGGACGAAACTTTTTTTTTAGTGGGGGAGGTTGTAACACCCGCCATTTTTCTAAATTCGATTTCGTAATCGTATTTCTTGTTCGGCTATGATTTAACTTGTATGTCTTGGAATTTATTCCCAAGTAATTCATTTTCTCCCCTTGAATTCTTAAATTTTCTAATGTCTCGAATATTCTTTTATTCTCGAGACTTATTGTTAATTCTATTTATTAGAGCAAGTGCAATGGTAGTTCTTAAAATAAAGTTTTTTCTTTCCATGTCATCTTTTGACAAACTCTATAAACACAAAAGTTTGAGCTACAATGGAAGAACTTTAAAAATAAAGTTCTTAAGAGCATTGGGAATAGACAAATAAAAAATAAATATTGGTATTCATTGGTCAATATTTCTTATTTTTAGCACAAACTTGGTTCTTATTTTCAAACCAAGTTTGTCAAATACAGGACAAACGTTTTGTGACAATGGAAAAACTCACCCAAATAAAGTTATTGTGACAAACCCAAGAACAAAAACTACCCATTGCAATTGCCCTTACTGCTTTGTCTCATTTTTTCATTTAATCCGTATTCTAATTCTATTCCGAGTTAATTCGTTGGACTTCGAAATTTAGTTCTATTGAACATTTTTTTTATTATTTCTAATCTCATATATTTTAACTTATGAGGTTTATTTTATTATTTGCGGCCTTGATTAACTTTCTAATTAATGTTGTTCTTGGTCGATTTTTAGTCAAATCTCTCAAACTGACCAACCCTTATTTCTATAATCATTTAAGTTCAAATTTTCGTAATTGTCATGCTTGGAGCCCAAGCCTTTTGCTGAAATATTTTGAGAGGTGTTTAGCATCTTTTTATTTTATTTGTTCTCATAATATCTTATGATTCACATATCATTCTCTCTTGCAAAAATAATAGAGGGGAGAGCAAACCCTAACTGCATGCTACTCCTGCTGCTACTATCAACGTTCTTTCATTTGGGAAAAAAATTTACATACATGCTTGCCTTCTTACTTCTTTATTTTCGTTGACAAATAATTCTACGTATGTGCTTTCCTTTTTACTTATTTATTAGGATCGATCTTCTTTTATCATCCGTTCATCCTATTTTAAGGGATTTCGTGACGATCCAAACGAGGACGAGTACGTGATTAATTCGAATCTTGACAATTAAGGTAACTTCGATGTTACTTGGTATTACACGATTTATATGTTGTAGTTGCATGTATTAGGAATTTCGTTGATGTTTACGAAATTATTATTTTTCTAGAATGAATAATCGATTTTAAGAAACCATGAGAGTTTGTGGTAATTAATTTGGAATTATAGTATTTGTTTCGGATTTTAAAGTGTTGAAACGATTTTTGCGTTTGTAGTGAGGATGAACTGTTATTCGGTATTACACGATTTATATGTTGTAGTTGCATGTATTACGAATTTCATTGATGTTTACGAAATTATTATTTTTATGGAATGAATAATCGATTTTAAGAAACCATGAGAGTTTGTGGTAATTAATTTGGAATTATAGTATTTGTTTCGGATTTTAAAGTGTTGAAACGGTTTTTGCGTTTATGTGATGATGAACTGTTTTAATAATATTTAAAATAATAATTCAAATGATTAATTCACGAAAATTTATTATGCGGCAGAGACATGGAGTATTAAGGTGTGTGTAAAATTTTAGGTCCTGAAACCTTCATTCGATTTTATAACTAATTTAGAAGTTTTGGTAAAACCGTTCGTTAATTCTGCCGAATATGACAGTCTGTTTGTAAAACTTATTTCGCCTGTTTTTATTTTGAATATGCAAAAATGTTGAAAAGAGACTCCCATTATTTTCAAGCCCGGAGTTTGAAAAAAAAAACTTCATAAATTTCCAATGTACAGTTTGCTCAAAATAAATTATTTGTGAACAGCTCTCCAATAAACTGCAATTCTGTCTCTTGCTCAAAGATTAGTTCGTAAAATATATTTACCTTTCGATCCAGTGGCTAATATATCTCTCACAGAAACTTTATAGTGTCTAGTTACATTAACAATTTTACTTTGCCTTAATATGTTTTCTTAAATTAGTTTTATAAAGTGAAACATTTTGGGTATCGTTTTCTGACAACTTTTTGAAATGAATTTTTAGACCCCTGTTACTTTCGTCTTTTGAAGTTAGTTATAAAATGAAAGTTGTATCCAAGAGAGACAGCAAACCATGAAAATTGGCCTTCCATCATTTTAATTTTTGTTGTATTTAAAACAAAGCCAACGATCTCTTGAAAGGTTTTTCTGAAAGTTTAGAGTTACGAAATAATGAAAAGGCGTCGGTTGTGATTAATTCTTAAACTCGCGTTATTAACAAATCCTAACTTAATCGGACCGCATAACTAACTTACTCGATCGAGTAAGTAGGTTACTTGATCGAGTGGCCCTTACTCGATCGAGTCCCCCTAGTACTCGATCGAGTACCACACGCCCAGACTCTGACTTAAAAAGACACAAACTTACTCGACAGAGTAAGTCCTACTCGGTCGAGTCACCAAAGGCAGGGAAAACCGTAGTATTACATATTTTCCTTACATTGTTTTGATAATTCAATTTATTTATTTATTTTCTATATATTATCTGCTTCTTCAATATTTATATCATGTGATATAACCGGGAGAATGTCGAGTTACTCCCTACTTATTGTGGCTGTTATGTTTATAACATGACAGGTATTTGTTTTCGCTGGGGATGTCAGTTTGATTTAGCGAGTAGTTTGCAGATCCTACTCTGTTTTTATACTTCCTTTTATGGTTTTAGTCTTGAACACTCTTTGAGGTTTTTGTTTTAGCCCTTTTTAGAAAAGTGGCATTTGTATTTGACTAACCGTTTTTGAATTTTATCCTTGAGAATTTTATACATTCTCAATTTATAACAGTTAGAAATTTTATCTTTGTGTTATTAATCCCAAGTCAACAATGATTCCGCCATTGTATTGCATTATATTTTATATGGGATTACAATTGCATTCATCCTTCTTATTATGATTAGTGAGTAGTAATCCTTGCTTGGGTTAATGGGGATTAGGGGAATGATTAGAGGGTAGATCCATGCTTAATTAGTTATTTTGGTTGATTAAAATTGTTGTTGTGGTTCTAGTATTAGTGCACATGTTATGTTTGATGAAATGCTTAATTAACGACCTTGTATGATTCTCTACCTTTTTAACACCTTCTACAAGACCAAAAGTTTTAGGAGATATTAGACCATGCACTATGCTAGTAGGGAGACCTGGTGTACGCCAGAAGCTAACCTGACTTGATCTATGGACCGCAAGAGCAAAAGTGTCGGTCCTATTCTACCATGACCTTGACCAAATAACTAGACTCATACCTTTGGATTTACCATTTGATTACCCTTATGAACCTATGACATCATAGTGTTTTTAATATTTTGTTTACATTTCCTACTTTCCATACTTATTTTAGTTTACATTTCATTAGCTTAGCTTAAAATTGAAAACCCCAATAATTTTGACACTTGCACAAATTGAGATAGATTGACTTAGAACCCAAAACACACCGTCCCGTGAATCGACCTCGACTTACCGACTTGCTAGTTGTTTGTTGAGAATATAAATATTGTTTGATTTGGTTGTTGACGATGCAACCGAATCAAACTGGCGCCATTGCCGGGGACGGTCCTATGTTATTAAGTTCTTGCTCGTTTGTCTATTTTAGTTTTGCCTTAACCTTGAAGAACTTGTTCCTCAATGTCGTTCTTACCGTTTTTCTAGTTGTTTTCCTGTTTGAACTTGTTTCCATGTTTTAGCACCAACGATGACACAAGAAGATTATGGGAAAGATGGAGCAAATGGGTATGACTTGTATGAATGGAGAGGGTTTGTTGACTAAGAAAACACACCCACATCCTACAATTTCTACAATGAAAGCCCAAATTACCCCAGAAACATCTTTTACGAAAGCCCCTACATCCAAACTCCACAAAACCACCCTCCCAAAACCCACTTTCGAACCAATGTCAAATGTCATCTTACAATCAACAACAACAACATAGCAAGTATTTCATCTACCCGCAACAAGAAAATGAGCATAACATTGATATGCAAGATGTGGTTCTCCAAATGTTAACAGACCAACAAAATTTCTTCACACAAATGTTAGAAGATAGCCAAGCTAGGTACAATGTTCTCAAAACATTGTTACCCATGGTGGGGAGTTGGCAAATTAAATTTTCCTAATGGAAGCCACCTAAGATCTCAATGGGAAACAAAAGAAAAATTATGATGAATATGGGGAGTGTATGATTTGTTGTGGACCAAGTGTAGATGATGAATTGGAAGACGATGTGGTAGAGAATTTGAATGAATTCTCTCCTTTTAAGGATGTGCTTTCGAAGAAGAATGTGTGGGTGAATCATGGTGAGCTCTTGGTGACTCTTGTGATATTAACCCCTTCGACGACGGTCCTTGTTGGGATGAGCCTACAAATAACTCTTGGGAAGACCAAGTTGATGCCATTGAAGCCGCCTTGAATGGTGGTGAAAGTGGTGGCCTTGAATATTGTAAGTTAGGCTTGTTGGAGGTAAAGCTTGATGATATAGAGGCCACTTTGCTAAATGGTGGACCATTTGGTGGGGAAATCATATAAGACAAGGGCAAGAAAAAAGTTGTTGGGGATCCTATTTGTGAGCAGTTGACTACTTAACTCCTTGACCCCCAAGCACTACCTTGCTCAAATGAAAGCCCAATTAAGCACGCCTTTTCAACCATTGACCCCTAAGATATCGGGAGAAGCCCCAAATACCCACAAAACCTTGAAAGACCATTCCTCTCTTATTTTGACAAGATATGCAAGCCACTTAGGTAAAGCCATCAAGAAGGCCCAAAGGGTAGTGCCAAAATGGGTAGGAGGACCTTTCATAAGAATATTTGGATGAAGAAGTGGGTATACTTTGTAATGAAGCGGCCATGGTTCTACATATGTTTGTTTGAGGATTGTGCTCAAACCTTTGACCAGTTTTTGAGAGTATTGAGCAACATGGATAACATCAATGAAAATGGCAATAGGAAATGAGTTTGCTGGAGTCTTCCCTCAAACCACCGTTTGTATGATTTTATCCAATGACTTTAATTCTTGCATGCATTTAGTGTTTTTGTTTTAACTCCCACTTGGATCGACAAGGATGGACCTCAATTGTGAGGGTGTGCCTTGTTCAATTTGGGGAGGTTAAAGATTATTCATACCATTTGAGAGTCAATTTGGGCTCTCTTTGATAATTGAGTTTTTGATTTCTAGGTTCATAAAAGGACTCACACCTCGGTAACATAGAGGTGACTATGTTTTTGCTCCCACCTAAGAGAATCAAAATTGACAATCATATTGCATATTGCATACATGTCCTTGTGGCCAAACTTCTTTTTTTATACTAGTAATAGTGTTGTAAGTGGTTTGGGGAAGTTTGAACACAAGCAACCCGAGTTAATCTAAATTAACTCTCCATTAATAAAAAGCATGAATCACTTTAATTTAGTTTAGATTACTTGTATCAGTTGTAATATATGACATATAGATGTATTTATTTAGAGCATGAATCCATTCATATCATGCATTGCATATTGTATTTGTATTTAAATTCCCCTTATTTAAAAATCCAAAAACAAGTTCTTTATTTTTCAATAAAACTTTATGTCACAATACAAAAAACACGTCATTTCTTTTCATTTCCTACTCCTACCTTGTACATTGAGGATAATGTCCAAAATAAAGGTGGGTATGAGAATTTATATTCCTAAAACCATAAAAATTTGAAATTTTTTGAAAATCTCGAAAATATGTCCTTTAATTTCATAAAAACAAAAATTCCTAAACATTTGAAAAAAATTCAAGAGCCAAAAACATGTTCTTTCCTTTGGTAGTGTAGAATTATGTATACTTGCATGTTTTGTTCTCTTCTCTCATAGGTACAACACTCCATTTAAAACATATTTCAAGGTAATAAGAAGGCCGCATGGTATGATTGATAAAATCCCTTTCTTCTTTCCATTTCTTTTCATTTATCATATGAGGAGGGTGAGCTATTTGTTTATGAGGATGTTGTGTTGCGGTTTTTGTACCTATGTGTTGTTAAGAGCTTGTATTTAGTTTAGGGTTATTTAACAAGAATACTCCAGACTATTGTGGCGTTTCTCAAAATACTCTAAACTTCATTTTAACTCCTAATAAACCATACATTTGACCTCTCTTCTCATAATACACTCAATTGACCAACTACCTCTTTAGCAAGTTACTCTCACCTTCTCTTTACCAATCTACTCATTACCCAACCAACCTTTGTCCATCAAATCATCATACCCCAAATTTGTTCAAAATTCACTTAACTCAGAGTGAATCTAATTAACAAACCTAAATTTATGAATATAAAGTTTTTAATCCGAGATTAAAATTAAACCTCTAAAGTTCAAAACTAAACTTAAAATTACAAAATTGAAAATTCTCAAAATCAAAATTATTTTGATGCACATAAAAATTCAATCTCAGAATTCAATAAAGTAACGCAAACCCAATTCATATTTCATGAAATGAACACTACCAAATCATCAAAAAACTCGTTCAAATCCATAATTCACCATAAATTTACCAAAAAAAACGTTAATTAATAACACCCAAAAAAGCCAATACAAAATTAAATTAAATAAAAAGAAGAAATATGGTGAAAAAAGAGAGAAAAATGGGGGATAAGATGAGAGTATAGAGATCATTTGCTACACCAAGTGAGTTTTTGGGTTGAGTTTCCAGAAAAATGGGGTATAAGATGAGAGTACAGACAAAAATCTTATTTTGGGTTTTTGTAAAGTAATTTTTCAGATTCTTCCATATATATAGGTAAAGCTTTATTGCCTCAAATTTATACTGCGTGCTTAATTTTGTATCACTAATTGAAGGATGGAGGTATAAAGCGAGAGGATAGATTATGAACAAGGAGAGGGCAAATAAATTGAAAATTTTTTAGGTTAATGTTGTTGTGGAGAATGAGGAAGATAAAGATCAATTGTAAGGAGGAAGGTGACATTTATGCTTAATTTTACATGCTGCTACAGGTCATTAAAGGGGCAATTCTGTTAAAAGTGAAAGGAAGTAATAGTTAGGTATAATGGTAGTTAAAATATAGTTCAGAGTATTTTGAGAAACACCTCAATAGTGTAGAGTATTCTCACTAAATAACCCTTTAGTTTATATGGCATAATAGTAGGTAAAAGCATATGCATTAGATTGTTTATATGTAGGTTGCATCATGGCATATAGTTATATTAGCAATAAAACTTTGAAAAATGCCTAATTGAGAACCTTGACAATAGTGAATAGGCCATTGTAGATACTCTTTCTCCTTAAGACTTTGTTTGCTAGAATAGTCTTAAAACACCCTAGGTAGTGTCATGTTAGTATCGGTCGACCCATGTACTAAGGCCTAGTCAAGAGTACCTTATGTTGTGATAATTCCTTGGCTACCATATATTCCAAGATGACCCTTGAAGCATTACAACCGCTCTTCCAAATGCCAAATGAAAGCCAAAGTTTGTAATTTTGTCTAAGAAATAAGGAGCACAAATGAAACTCCTATGCTTTTCTATAATACCCTCGCTACATATGGGGTCACTCTCAATTCAAATGCTAAATCAAAAGTTGAAAAGCCAAATGTCAAGTATTAATTGCCAATCATCAAATAAGGCAACAAACATGCATAAATGTTCAAATGCTACAAATAGGGGGAAAAATAACTCAAAGTAAACTACCAAAGTGAAACTCTATATCATTATCCCTTTATCCATTGACAGTCCCATCTTTGTTGCATGGTGGAGAGGGTACGACCCTTCCATTTGTCTAGGCAAGAAGGGGAAATTCTGCGATCCTCTAGTTGCTTCTAACGCCATAAGGACCTCGCTCTTGATGAAAGCATTTAGTAATTGTGGATAAATGTTGCCTAGCTTGACACCATTTATAGGTGATTTACTTCTATCCTTTTGGACTTAGTAGTTTGAAGAACTAGTATCTATGAAGGAGTATTCCGCCACTTAAATGAGGAGAGTGGCTATTCTTTTATTGATGCATCCTACTACTTGTTTGTGTGCTTAATGCTTGGATGTATCGCCATTTTGGCAAGACCCCACTTGCCTTGCAAGAAGGCATCTTACCTCATAGTTGTCTTGTTGTGACTTGAAGGGGCAGAGTGAGACCCGCTAATTGTCTCATATTGAATACGCTAATAGGATTCGTTTAAATAAAGATCTTAGTCTTAGTCACCTCTTTACTCGAGACGATTAAAGGTTAGGTTTGGGGATATTTGATGTGGTTGTAAAAAGCTCACTTTTAACCCTTTAACGAACCCCGTTTCTCATGCTTATTTGCACTTATTAGGGTCATTTGGACATCTTTTGCTTCCTATATGTTATTCTATAAAATTTTATCCCATTTTTAAGAAAGGAAGCAAAACGAACGGAAATCATGCATAAATAGAGCATTTACGAGCTTAATTGACAGTAATAATGGCCAAACATGAAAAAGGAGGCTAAACCCGAGGATCCTTAGATCAATAAAGAAATATTTGGGATGGTTTAGGATATTAAGCCCTATAAATTAGGGTTCAACAATGACGGCGAGGGAGCAACTATGAGAAGAACTCACCCGGACACAAACCAAGAATTATTTTTTTAGCTCTGAAACTATCACATATGGAAAGTCATTGAAAAATCAAGTTGTCTAGGGTTCTGAATCACTAAAATAGGAGTCTGGATGAGTAAATGACTCCCGTTTTACGATCTGAGGTGAACTAGCTGAGCTAAGCACCAACTCGCCCGAGCTGAGCACCAACTCGCCCGACCTGGACCTTAGCTCGCCTTGATTCTAAGGCAGAGTTGTTGCATACGCTTTGAAGTCGCCCGAGTAAAGTCCAAGTCCCCCGACTCCCTAGCGTGAAGCTTTCTTCTTGTATGACACTCTACCTCCTAATGAATCCTAAACTTGTAACCCATATAAATACCCTACTTTGTAATAATTTGAGATTATGCCTCTTTAGTAAGAGGATTAGCCTCTTTCTAGATTAGATTAGACTTATTGTTTCCCTAATTAATGTAATCTTTCCTTAGTTACTTTTCAATTACCTCTGGATCTACCCTTGTTCTCTGATTTCCTTGGGTTTGTATTAAAGATTAGTGACAAGTCTTCATCCATATTCAAGATTTCATTCCTTTCATTGTTCAATTAGTTGGTAGTACTTCTCAATCTCCCTTTAATTTGTTCATCTTTCATCTTTCATCTTTCTTGTTATGATTAGTGAGTAGTAATCTTTGCTAGAGTTAATGGGGGATTAGGGGAATGATTATAGGGTAGATCCATGCTTAATGAGTTCTTTTAGTTGATTAAAATTGTTGTTCTAGTTCTAGTATTAGTGCACATGTTATGTTTGATGAAATTCTTAATTGCCAACCTTGCATGATTCTCTTCCTTTTCAACACCTTCTAAAATACCAGAAGTCTTAAGAGATGTTAGACCATGCACTATGCTAGTAGGAGACCAGGTGTAAGCCAGAAGTTAACCCAACTCGACCTATGGAATGTAAGACCAAAAGCTTCATTCCTATTCTACTATGACATTAACCAAATAACTAGACTCATACCCTTGGATTTACCCTTTGATTACCCTTATGAACACATGACACCCTAGTGTTTTTAATCATTTGTTTACATTTCCTACTTTCCATACTTACTTTAGTTTACATTTCATTAGCATAGCTTAAAATGCAAAACCTAATTATGATACTTGCCAAATTGAGATAGATCGACTTATAGCCCAAAACACACCGTCCCGTGGATCGACCTCAACTTACCGACTTGCTAGTTGTTTATTGAGAATATAAATATTGTTTGATTTGGTTGTTGACGACGCGATCGTATCAGCTCCCTTGCGAGACAAGAGGCCTTTATCTCAGGCCAATGTTCGTTTTTGGCTCATCTCTTCCATTATTGGATCATGTTATGTATTGTTCACGTTGTTTGTCAAAAGAGCGTTAAATACATGAAATAAATGAGTTATTTACACCCTCATACTTAAATGTTCGGTTGCTAACAAAATATTGACAAAGAGTAAATATTTTGAGTCGGAAAACCCGATTTGAAAAACAAGTTTGTATGAAAGATTGTTGCTTTTAAGTTATTGATTAAGTTTAGTTGATCAAGTAGGCCGGTCAAGTGTTTTAATGCACGATGACGGTACCAAACAATGTGTAAGGCTCATGTTTTTGATCGGTAGCTCCAAAACAAGTGTCTGTTTTTTACTTGAGAAATAGACATCTAGAATATTAGGGAGATGTGAGAGGGCGGACGCTCTCATGCCCTAAAATGGTGCACAAGAAGGGATATTTATAGAGAAATGTGGGGTGGTAAGTCGGTTGAGTTTGTTTAATTACTAAGTAGTAGCCTCTTCAAGGGCGAGCCTACGTGCGCAAGAAGGGTCGTCTTGTCCTTTTCGGGTTCTGTATTTATCCTTTGTTTTATCCAATGTTTTATTTGTTGTGTTTTGTATTTGTTTTTTGTGTTTTGGCAGGTGGATATTGGCGAGAGTTTTGGACTAGGTACTCGGCCGGGTACAGGGCGGAACTAGACCGAGTGAGAAAATTTGGGATTATTCAGGTTATGGATAGGGTGCATTTGGCCGAGTGGCTGGTGCACTCAACCGAGCGGGGTGTTCTTGATCGATTACACCGGTCTGGTATTAAACACGCGGTTCAGATTTCGAGATTTACCCTATGAGTATAAATATTCTCTAACTAGTTCCATGTCGTTACTTCTCTCTCTAAGACTATCTAAAATCATTATAGATCCTTCTTATACCCCAATTAAGGGGAGATTAAGGTAGATTTGAGGATTTTGCATCATTCTTGTTCAATCTTTTCCAATTTCACTTTAATTTGTAAGTCATTTTTTATGTTTTCTATTCAATTTAATGTTGCTTTTTTTTGGGAAAGTTAAGTACATAAATCTGAAAGAATCAAAGTTCATATGTTACAAGCTACATATGCCATACAGTAAGCAACAACTTCTGAGTGGCAACAATGAATCTATCATAAATCTGGAACCCAGCTTTTATCCTTAGGGTGAAACACACTAACATTCAATCTTAAAAATCTAGTTTTGATATCAGCCTGAATTTGATGAATAACTTCCTTTGGCCTGCTAACTGATGGGTGACTAGGTCGTCACGCCCTTATCAAACTATATTTATAAGTCCAACAAATAACTATCAAGTGATAAGTCGGAGTCGATCCACGGGACGGGTAATCAAACGGTTATCAAATACAAGTAACTATGTCTTTCTGTCACAATTTGGGTTTGAGATGTAAACTAGACTACTACAACGAAAATATAAACGAATAACAAGGCAAATGAATAGAGATGTAAACAAATCATTAAAAGCACATAGGCGTCATGGGTTCATAGGGGAATCATGGAAGACTTACAATAATGAGTCAAACAAACAATCGTAGTTGTGTTAGGATCGAGTTAGTTTATGTCTTACAATCCCTAGAAAGACTTAGGTCTCGGAGTCGAGTTGGTTTATAGCTTACGAAACCTACAACGACTTGGTTCTCCATATTCAACTATATATGCATGGTCTAGTAATCCTTGAGTTGGTTTATATCTTACAAGTCTTGTTGAAAGGATAGAGAATCATACTAGGTTGTCAATCAACACTACTACAAATTTAGGCAATAACAACACCCCAATAACAACGCATATTGACGAATTATATGTAATACCATTGTTTATCAGGTTAGTGTATTTTGGCGTAATTCTGTGAAAAGTAATAACAACGGTTATTACTTCAAAATCGTTGTTATTTTAGAACCGTTGTTAATAGTTGAAGGGGAGATCAACGGTTATATCTGTAAAACCCTACTTGTTCTTACTTTTAACAACGGTTTATTTTGATAGAACYGTTGTTATTACTTATAACAACGGTTATGTAAAGAGGAACCGTTGTCAATACTTTCAGTGTATACAAATTAAAAACAAAAACAAACACCACAATACCACGCAAACGCAAACGCAAACACAAACACAAACACAAACACTCTCCCTTCCCGTCGTCTGTTGTCGTCGTCTCTTTCTCATTGTCTCTGTCATTGTCGTTGTCGTCGTCGTCTCTTTCTCATTATCTGTGTCACTTTCATCGTCGTCGTCGTCTATATATCATTATCTCTGTCTCTTTATCAGGTATATATCTATCTCTTAATATTTTCTATGGTTTTTGTATTTTTGTTTTGGTTTGTTTGACGTTGCTGATGATTTTATTCAGTAGTTGTTTTTGTTTGTTTTTCCTCTTTAGGGTTTTAGGATTTATGATGTTGCTATCAAAGTCTCTGCATGTCTTTAGGGTTTTTAGCCTACGTTTTCCTCTTTAGGGTTTTAGCCTACATTTTCCTCTTTAGGGTTTTAGCCTACATATCCTTTTAGGGTTCTCTGTAATTATTGTGGTAGAGATGATGGGTGATGAGTTGATTCAAAGGTGGATTACTGCTGGGTAACCTTAGTATTAGAATATAATGCAAATATCTTCATTAAGTTTAGATGATCCTAAGTTATCTCAACTCTAAGTACTCTACATGCATAAACTGACTTAGCATTTGCACAACAAAGGAAATATCCGGTCTTGTAATTATCAAGTAGATGAGCATAATTGCCTATTAGCCTCCTGTAAATATCTGGTCTTGTAATTGTTAGGAAGAAGTAYTCCCTTGTTTATGACCAAAGGAACTCTGAGACTCCTCTGTTTGTCCAAATTCTTTTATCATGTCTATGGTGTATTTCTTCTGAGATACAAAAATCCCTTGACCTGTCCTTGCTACTTCAAAGTTTTTTGTAATTAACTTATTTAATTGCTTGATATTATTCATACAAAAAAATATGGAAAATTGGTGCAAAGGTGTTGTAGTGAATGATCTCGAGGCATATAGAGAACTCTTCCTAGTAGATTATGTGCAAGAACATATGTTATGCATATGGGTTGGTTTGGTTAACATAAGGAAGTCGAGTTCAATGGCAACTGTAGCCAATCCCAAATGAGGTTTTAAATAATAAATATTTCATTACAACCATCATTCGCCATCTTCATAGCTGTGCAGATAAGGCAAAGATGGTCGTGGTATGTAAATCTTGGGCTCGATTGTTTCTTTTTTATCCGAATTCACCTGATGTTTTGTTTAAGTACTTCTTTACTTTACGCAAAATGATGTCAATGGCGTGAGAATAATGCATAGGAATGGTAAGATAGTTTCCAAAAAATGCAAGTGCTTTATGACGGATAATCAGGCAGCCA